>PVIH01021998.1:0-28294 GCA_004025045.1 Sigmodon hispidus | reverse complement strand
TATTAAATTGCACTTTGTAGTTGTTTGCTAGCGGTAGTTTGACCTCACTTATGTTAGTTCCTTCCTCTTTCCCACACACTGTCTTATGGTAATCCCTGTAGTATGTAGCTTTATACCTAGTTTAGAACCTTCCTATTTAGACAAAATGGGGAGATGTAGCGGGAATCCCGGACTGTACGGTTGCTTCCAGCCCAGCGCGCGCAGTGGCGTAAGGAGAGGCGTTCCTTCTGGCCCCAGCACGCGGCGGCATAAAGAGAGGCGGCCCTTCCGGCCCCAGTGCGCGGCGGCTCCGTACGGCAGTGGCTGGGCGTGTTGCTAAAACTTTCTTTTGCTCGTGATTCTAACAAAATAAATCTTATTTAAAACATATCAATTGGTGGTGGGTTTATTCCGCGATACCAAAGCATACAAATAGGATTATCTCAAACTAAGAACATCCTGCATTGCAAAGGAAACAGAGTAAAAAACAACTTACTAATCAGAAAATATACAAAAATGCTACAATTGAAAAGAAGTTAATGTCCTAATTCAATAAGAAATACAAACAATTAAACAGGGATGTGAAAAAAGTACCCTCAATCATTGTTATTGGGATTTCAAACTGGTGCAGCCACCCTGGAAATCAGTATGGAGAATTCTCAAAAAGGTAAAACCAAGTCTACCATATGACTCAGCTATACTACTCCTTGGGATATACACAATATTGTACTCCACAGATCATTGCTCAGTCATGATCATTACTGTTCTATAATATGCTCTCACAATAGTTAGAAAATGAAAACAATGTAAATGTTATTCAACTGACAAATGGATAATGAAAATGTGGTACATATATACTATGGAATGCTATTTAGATATAAAGAAAAAGGAAACCACAAACTTTGCAGATATATGGATGGAATTAGAAAAGATTACATTGAGTGAAGTAACCAAGACAAGGAAAGGCATATATTGGATGTTCTCTCTCACTTGAAGCTCCTAACTCCAAATCTTTAGGTGTGATTAAATCTTGATGTAATTTAAGAAACCAGAAAACCAAAAAAGGATCATTACTGAGGTATGGAGTTGCAGGAGCACCAGAGAAGGGAACAACAGAGAACAAGTGAACTGATGGAAGACATGGGAAAATGGAGAGTCTGTACTGAAGAGGAGGAAGATAAACACAGAAGAAGGAGAGAGGAAGCTAAAATAATTATAAAAATGTCTGAAAAAATCACAAGGGAGATTATATGAGCAAAGGAGTCAAGATCATGATGAGGAAATCCACAGAGACAGTTGACCCAAGCTAGTAGGAGCTCACTGACTCTGGATTGACAGCTGGAGAACTTGCCTGGGAATGAACTAGGACCTCTGAATGTTAATGACGGATGTGTGGCATATGCACAGATATGGGGCCCCTGGAGTGAGAACAGAACTTATCTTTTTTTCTTCTTCTTCTTCTTCTTCTTCTTCTTCTTCTTCTTCTTCTTCTTCTTCTTTATTTATTTATTTATTTTGTATTTATCAAAAAAACAGCAAAATGAATTTAAAATGCTAAAAAGTTAACAATAACTATAAAGAAGATAAAAATCAAAAGCATGACTTATCAAGGGTGATAATGCAAATAAGATTGCTACACATATATTTACTTTGTGTTCAGCTTTCCCTCTGGATTTTTTTTCCATCCCTGTATATCCTTATTCAAGGTCCCTTCCCCCTTCTACCACATCAGGTCATTTTACTTCTCCGCAGCTCCCCATCCCCTCCCTGGGCAGGGAGCAGACAGTCCTGTGGTCCCACTGACCCAATAATGCTTGGATCAGTCTCCACTCCTGGCAAATCCAGTTTTGTCCCCTCTCCCTCAAGAGTGAGTCAGGTGTTCCTATAATTGGACTGGGGTTTGAAGGGTCAGTCCAGGGTGTTTCTGATCCCAAGCTATTCAGTGGTTGTGGTTTGCAGCTTGGGCATGCTTGGCTTTTTTTCTTGTTTGTTTGTTTAGAGACCACTAATGAGTGAGTACATCCCCTGCTTATCTTTCTGGGATTGTGATACCTCGCTCAGGAGGATATTCTCCAAATCCATCCATTTGCCTGTGAATTTTAGGATATCATTTTTTCTTACTGCTGAGTAGTACTCCATTGTGTAGATGTACCACAGTTTGTTAACCCATTCTTCAGCTGAGGGACATCTAGGTTGTTTCCAGGTTCTTGCTATTACAAATAATGCTGCTATGAACATAGTTGAGCTAATACCTTTGGAGTGTGAACAGAACTTATCTTTAATGCATGAACTGGCCTCATGGAGCCCATTCCCTGCAAAGGAACACCTTGCTTGCTCTGACTGGATACTGTGGCGAGGAGTTTGGTCCTGCCTCAACTTGATGTGTCAGACTGTATTGACTCCTCTTAGGAGTCACTCTCTCTGAGGAGTGGATAGGGAGTGACTGGGAAGAGGGGAGGGAGGATAAACAGTGATTGGTATATATAAAAAAAGTTTTAAATAGAAAAAAGTAAAACAGATCTAGAGGTCAGAGAGGATCAAAGCCAAACCGTATCTTCTGGACATAGACATGGCAAGAACATTACACCCAAGAACTCCCAGCATCTGTAGTTGCATGCACAAGAGCTGTGTAAGAGCAAGCCAGTTAAAATTCTGAACTGAAGCAAAAAAGACCTCAGTTCCTAGCTCATACTGATCATTGAAAACTTCCGTGGGAATGAGAGTTTTCTAAGAGCAAGGCTTCTTAATGACATCACATCCATGAGTATAAGATGCACAAATTGAACTTAGTGGCCTATTTTAAAAAATAAAAGAAAGTGGCTATGAATTTGAGAAGTTTAGGGGGCTACAAAAATGAGTCTGTGCAACTAGAAAAGCTTAAAGAGGGAGAGATTTAAGAGGAAAGCTTAACAAGGTATTCCCCAGGGACAATTACGCCAAATAGTTATCCAATACTGAATGGTCAGTCCTGAAAACATTATACAGAGTAAAATAAGTAACATACATATGCATTTACAGGTTGTGTTTATAAATTTAGGAAAAGTATATATTCACCTACATAAACACATGTTAACAACAAAGAACAAGGAGGAGTCTATGGGAGGCTTTGGAGGGAAGAAAGGAAAGGAGAAAGTGATGGAACTATGTTATAATCTCAAAACATAAAATAAATGATATTCCAGTCATGACTACAAAAGCCCAGCACTAGGAGGGCTGAAGCAGGAGTTTTGTGAGTTCCAGGCCTGTCTGGACTACATAGTTAGATCTTGTCTTGAAAAAGAGTAAAAGGAAGACAAAAGAAAAATACTGGTGAAGATATAGTGAAAGAGTTTTAGTATAGGTATTATTAGAAATGACATGGCAATTCTAAAACAAAAACATAAAACTAAAGATAGAAATATTACATGATACAGTCCCATTTCTTGGAACATATCCAAGGGAAGTGAAAAAATGACAGCAAGGAGATATCTTCAGTTGAGTTTTCATTGCAGCAGTATTCACAATAGCCAAAATAGGAAAGCAAACTAAGTGTCCATTAAAATATGAAAAGATAAAGAGAAATTGTGGTAAATATATATGATGGAAAGCTACTCATCTCTTTAAAAAGAAATTACGTCATTAGTAACAATGTGGATAAAGCTGGAAGACATTATGGTAAGTGAAATAAGCCAGTTATAGGAACAAAAATACCATATTATCTCACTTACATTCAAAATCTAGAAAGGTCAAACTTACAAAATAAAAGGAAGAAAAGAGTCTCAGTGTCTAGACTGGAGGAAGAAACAGAGTAACACTGGTAAAAGCATGCAAATTTATAAAGGAGCTGGATAAATCTGTGAGGTCCATACATATATAATTGTTAATAAAAATCTCTTTGTTTTTCTTCTACATTTTACTGGACACTGATACATTAAGACCATATAATCTTGTTGAAATCCTTTGCATCTTCGAAGCAGGATGTTTCTCCAGGAATTGTGTTCCTGGTGGTCATTTTGAACAGGACCAATTCCCTGTGTAAACAAGAACACAGAAATATAAATCCAATCATCAGCATTAACAAAGGTGAAAGTTTCCCCATTCAATGAGAAAGACCTTTTCTATCTTAGCCCTGTCAATATGGCAGCCTCCTTCAACACCTGCTAAATTAATGTACTGGATTTTAGAGCTTCTCTGGTACAATAAGTTCTTGGTATAAGCTCCACTTTCCTGTGCTGTTCCTGGAATTATCTCTAAGATTGAAAAGGAGTTAGGGGGTCAATAGTTTAGTGCACAGACTTTTAGAACAAGTGTATTCACTTCACTTGATTCAGCCTATTTTCTGAGGCACACTGTTTTGTCCTGAAAACTTCCTTTTTTACAGGCCGTACCACAATCCTTTTCATGGATTACCTCTGCTCTCCCAGCACTTGGTATCAGAGGGGAAGTAATGGAGATGAAAATGTTTGCTTCCTAGTTTCCAAAATGTGCCAATATTTTCTACTCTTGTTTCCTCTTGGATCTTTTAAGGGTATATTCTTTGTCTGTTAAGAAAAAAAATGTAAGCTAAATGAGAATCCATTTAAAAGCATTAACTCCCAGAAACAAACACTTTGAGTCAAATGTGATTAAGCACAAATCTATCGTTTTCCCCTTAGGCTTTGTAAGCATGTATGCAGTAACATTAAGTGCTTTAATTTAATTTGCAATTTGAAATACAAATGGTTTGACATTTACTTCTCAAATTAGTATATTTACTGTTCTTTCCTCTGTCCCTCTCTTTCTCTTAGCAATCTGATTTTTATTGATTATCTTGTCTTTCCAAACACTGTTCTAGGAAATAATGTGGCCTTGGTTACAAAAGATGAGGAAGTCAGTAAAATTACAGATTTTAACAATGTAGAAATGATGCTTTTTCTTAGTATATGATTCTTATTTCCTTTTCATTCTACTTTGGTTTTAAAATCAGAGTGTGGGTATCCAGATGCATTTATATATTTATATTTATATGTCTGTTATCATATGTTTAAGTACATTTAATTTGTCTGGATTTTTTGTATCATTGTTTTTATCACTAATTTGACATGGTTAAATTTCAAGTTTAATAGTTCCAAAGACAGCAGGTCACTCTGAAATTTAGAAAGTTTGTTCAAAATTATATGCAGATTTTTTCTAAATATCTTTTCAAATAAGAACAAGTAAAATATTCTAAGAGATCTGTCATAACCCCATAACAACACATGCAGCTACCATTCTTTAAATGTTGCTGCATACTGAAGGATGAAGAAAATGGAAATTTTCTGAATGAAAAGGGTAGGGCTAGGTTTTTAATTCAGAATGTTTTTCCAGCACATGCAAGGTCTGGTGAAACTTCCAGTACCACAAGAAGAAAGAGATAGAAGAATTTAGGAAAGAATGGTGGGAAGGAAATAAGGAGCTATAGAAGGAGATAGAAAAAAAGTTGAAGCACAATTACTAGATTTCAGTAATATCTACTGTGTGTTAAAAAATAAAATGAGTCTTGGGGCAGCCAGGCAAAAAGCTGTTACTCACAAGAGAGAATGAGAAACAAAACTTGAAAGTAGATTAGTGTTTAATTAAAAAAATGCATCAAAATAAATAAAGGTAATTAAATTATTTAGGATTAGAGAGAAACAGTGATGGAAGCTGCAACACGTAGGCTTGTTTTCATTTTCTTCTTATTGCTTATTATGACTTTTGAATTCCTGCTCTATTGTTTTATTGACATATGTCATGTGTATACACACATGTACATCGTATACAACACACTGAAACATTTATTATAATAATCTATATTCCTTGGGGATTTTGTCTTTTAAACCAAAGTCAGTGACCATTCAGACTTTTATGCCTCACATAAGGTTTGAAGAGGAAGGAATCATCATGTGATGAACAGGCCACTTTCTCAAATAAAGAACCTTCTTCAGATTCAAGAGGGGATGGGTAGGAGAACAAATAGGAAAGACTATGTTTCAAGGTTTATATTCTCTTTGTAAAAACCCAAACTAAGAGAGATCTAGTAAACCTTTACTTTAGAGGTAAAGCCAGGAAAATCAGCACTTAGGGCTAGTCTTGGCTACATAACAGATTCATTGTTAGCATGAGTTATATGAACTACTATGTTTTAAAAAACAAAACCTTGTATAGCCACTATAGAAATCAACTTGACAGTTCTTTGGAAAATTGGGAATTGATCTATCTCAAGACCCAGGTATACTCCTCGTGAGCATACTCAAAGAATGTTTCATTTGCTCAACTATGTTCATTATGTATTTATTCATAATAGCCAGACACAGTAAGTAATCTAGATGTCCTCAACCAAAGAATGGGTAAACAAAATGTGATACATTTACACAATTAAGTATCAGTAAAAACGATATCATGAAATTTACAGGCAAATGGATGAAACTAAAAAAAAATCATCCTAAATGACATAACACAGACCCAATATGGTGGTCTGAATGAAAATGGCATCTAAGGCTCATTTGAAATGGCAATATTAGGAGGTGTGGCCTTGTTGGAGGCAGTGTATCATTGTGGAGGTGGGCTTTGAGGTTTCAGATGTTCAAACCAGGCTCAGTGTCATTCTCTCTTCCTGCTGGATGATCCAGATGTAGAACTCTTAGCTACCTCTCCAGTGTCAAGTCTGCCTGTGTGCCATCATGCTTCTGGCCATGACTATGATCGACTATGCCTCTGAACTTTAAGCCAGACCCAATTAAATGTTTTCTTTGATTAAAGCTGCTGTGGACATAGTGTCTCTTCACAACAATAGAAACCCTAACTAAGACACCCAGAAAGACAAACATGGTACATTCTCACTTATAGGTGGACAGTAACCATTATGTAAGTGACAGTCAAGACAGTAACAGTTATGTAAATGACAATCTTGCTGCAATTTACAGACCCTGAAAGGCTAAGTAAAAAGGAAAGGCCTAGGGGGGGCACATATTTCTCCCTGGGAAGGGAAAATATATTTGGTGGGTGGACTCAGGGTTGATAATGGGAATAAGAGGGATAAGACTTAGTTGGAAAGGAGAGAGAGAGAGAGATAAGTAGGATTGGAAGTTATCTTGAGGATGATGTGGAAACCAAGTGCAGTGGAAACTCCCTTGAATCTACAATGGTAATACTGGTGAGAACTCTTAGTAATGGAGGTTATGGAGCCTGAACAGTCAGTCTTCTGTTGTCAGGCAAGGCTTCCAGTAGCGGGACTGTCCTTTGAGCTACAATCTGTCCTGACTTCAACAGAACTTGGTGGGGGTAGACAACCAATGACTACTCCAACTTGAGGCCTACACCATGAGAAGAATCCCATGTCAGAGACTGTCTGGATAATCAAAAACCATAGGCTGGATAGTCCAGAGCTGTAGAGTAGGGGATAAAAGGTCAATGAAATAATTACAAATGGTAATCTGCTGTACTCATAGATTGGTGCCTAGTCCAAACATCAGAGAGGATGCCTATGGCAGCAGATGGGAACAGATACAGAGGCTTATAACCAAAAACTAAGTAAACAGAGAGCCCAAATTGGAGATCTCCATCAAATTCTTCCCTTTGGACATCAAAGAAACCTGCAGAAGACAGGGAGTAATATTGTAGGAGCCAGAGGGGTCAAGGACACTAGGAGAACATAGCCCACAGAATCATCTAAGCAGGGCTCATAGGGATACACAGACACTAAAATGGGAATGGCACAGCCTATATGGGTTAGATATAGGCTTTCTGCATATATGCCATGAGTATTTTTTGGTGTTTAGGGGAGACACCTGAGAGTGGATGTAGAAATGTCTCTTACTTTTCTGCCTGCTTTCTGGACCCTTTTCTTCCTACTGGATTGCCTTTTCCAGCCTCGATTGTTTGAGACTGGTCTTATTGGATCTTGTGCTGCTTATGGTTGATGTTCCTGGGATGTCTGCTCTTTTTCATGGGAAGGGGGTTAAGTGGATTTGGAGGAGAGAGAACTGAGAAGAGTGGAGGGAGGGAAAGCTATGGTTAAGATGTATTATATGAGAGAAGAGTAAATAAAAATTTAAAATTAAAAATAGACAAAAGAGAAAGAAATAAAGAAAAACAGTCAAATTAGATTAGGACCTACCATATGGCTTCATCTTAACTGAGTTACATTTTCAAAAATCAAAGCTGCAAATAAATTGATATTGTTTTGGTAGCAGGGTTTAAGACTTCAAGGATTTCTTGATATAATTTAAACTATATGATGCCATTCAAGTATACAGAAAATTATCTGAGGTAATGCTTTAACTGAGGTAATGCCTTAGTTAGGGTTTCTATTGCTGTGAAGAGACACCATGATCATGGTAATTCTTGTAAATGAAGACATTTAATGGAGCTGGCTTACAGTTTCAGAGGTTTACTCCATTATCATCATGGTGGGAAACATAGCAGCACACAGGCAGACATGGTGCTAGAGAAGGAGCTGACAGTTCTACATTGTTATCCACAAGCAGCAGAAGAAACAACTGAGTTCTAGAAATAGCTTGAATATATATGAGACCTCAAAGCCCATCCCTATGGTCTTGCATTTCTTTCAATAAGGCCACATCTACTTCAGCAAGGCCACACACACCTCCTAATAGTGTCACTTGCTATGGGCCAAACATTCATATACATGAGTCTATGGGGCCATACTTATTCAAACCACCACATTTTAGTCCCTACTCCCTGGACCCCATGGCTTGCTTGTAGCCATAACATAATACAAAATGTATTTAGACCAACTCAAAAAGTCCCTATGGTCTATCACAATCACAATCACAATAATGTTTAAAAGTTCAAAGTCCCTCTTGAGATTCACACAATCTCTTAACTATAATTCCTTATAAAATCAAAATTAAAAAAAGATCACACACTTCAAACATATATTGACACAGAATATATATTACCTTTCCAAATTGAAGGAAAGGAGCATAGTAAGGAAATACTTGACCAAAACAAGACCAAAATCCAGTTTGAAATCTTATATCTCCATGTCTAATGTCAAAGCACTCTTCAGATTTCCAACTCTTTTCAGCTTTGTTGACT
This sequence comes from Sigmodon hispidus, assembly GCA_004025045.1. Taxonomy (NCBI): domain Eukaryota; kingdom Metazoa; phylum Chordata; class Mammalia; order Rodentia; family Cricetidae; genus Sigmodon; species Sigmodon hispidus. The sequence goes on along the minus strand of PVIH01021998.1, from coordinate 19,276 downwards.
GCAACACACTACTTTCTATCAGGCTGGATCTACTTCTTATTGACAGCTATTCTATGGAGGTATCCCAAGACAATGGTATCTCCAAAATTTGAGGTCTCCAAGGCAATCCAGGCATTAACTTCACAGCTTCACACAATGATCTTTCTAAGTCTCCCTGCAGTGACACCGATGATACACGTCTGGCCTCAATGACTTTCCTTAGTCATGGAGGAATCTTGGGGGTTTTGGGGCCCTACCAGTTTCCCTTAAGGGAGAGGGTGAGAAGGCATGAAGTACAATGGCTCAGACTCCACAAGCTAGTTGAAATAAGCAAGCTCAATTTATTTTAGGAAGGGGCAAGGAATGTGCTTTGCTGGCATTTGCTGCTGTGTCAAGGTCATCTCTTACTTGTCCAGGTCATCTCACATCAGGACTCTGCCTCTGTTGCCAAGGCTTCCAGGAAGACCCCAGGCTGACTTATAAGGAAGTGCCCACTGGAAGGACCCTCATGTCTCTCTGGCAAGGATTATGAGGAAATGTTATGAGCACATGCTTTAAGGCACCAGTTTCAACCACTTTGAACTGGCTGAAGCCAGGCTGGCCTCCAGGCCCTTAGAAGCCTATAGGGCATATACATCCCACAGAGGGAAATTCCACAACCCATTTCTTATATCCTTAACTCTAAAACCAGAACCATGTGTGTGAAGTTGCCAAATTCTGATGCTTTTGGAGGCTGAAACCTGGCCCCTTCATTCAATTACATCTTCACCAGCTTTCTGTTTTCCATGGTTTCCTTCACTGCCTAGGCTTGGCTGCCCTGGAACTTGCTATGTAGATCAGGATGGCCTCAAATTAAAAAATCTTCATGCTTCTGTCACCTGAGTTCTGGGATTTAAAGTGCACACCACAACACCTAAATCTAAGCTACTTTATTTAATTCCTTTTCACAAGTTGGAAGCTTATCAGGGTGGGATCTTGACCTTTCATAGTAAGTAGTAAAGTCTCTACTACCTTTCTTTCATCTAACATCTGGCTTTCTTTAATATGTTTATCCCCTTGTTTTAATTAGGGTTTCTATTGCTGTAAAGAGACATCATGGAAACAGCAACTCTTATAAAGGAAAACATTTAATTGGAGCTTGCTTACGGCATCATCATGATGTGAAACAAAGCAGTATGCAGGCAGATAGAGTACTAGAGAAAGAGCTGTAAGTTCTACAACTTGATCTTCAAGCAACATAGACTGGCTGCCACACTGGGCATACCTTATGTATATATGTACACATATATATGACCTCAAAGCCCACCTCCCCACCTCCACAGTGACAGACTTCTTCCAACAAGGCCACATCTCCTAATACTGCCACTCCCTATGTGTCAAACACTCAAACACAAAAATCTTTGAGACCCATACCTATTCAAATCACCACAGGTACATTTTTTTGCTTAACAAGATTCTACTGAAGGAAGACATACAGATGGTTTGTGACAAGAATTTAAGATTTATTTTTTAATACCAATTATGTCTATATAATCATGACATTAGAAGAATCAACAGATTCCAAAAGTAGTTGTAAATGCAGTCCTGTTATCAGGAGTAGTGTCCCTGAGAGCAGAAGAAATCAAACAATGGTTTAGTCACTATACCTATGGCTTCAGTGCTGGTAAGCAAACATCAGCTTGCAAGACTTGCCAACAAAACAGGAATAGTTGTTAATTCCTTCATGTTGGAGGTGGTTGATGTACAGGCATTTAATACCGCATCTCCTTTTCACAGACTCATACTTTCTCATCTTCTCAATGAAGAAGCATAATCTATCAGTACAAACAGGAAAAAACAATAACCTTTGAAAATTTATAAAACCTGTATTTTAATTACTTTTCTCATGGTAATGATGAAATATCTGGCAGAAGCAACATTAGAGAGAAGGGATTTATTCTGCTTCATTATTTTAGGAGATTTCATACTGTCATAACAGGTGATTAAAAAAGGAGCATGTCCAAATCATGTCACCCAACTACTGCACATGTGGGCAGATAAGAATCTGGCTGTAGAGTGGAAGTTGAAACTCTATAACATTTTTGAAGCTCATACCTGTTAATGCATTTCTGCAATGTAGGCCATGGTCTCAAAGGTTCTACAGTCTTCTAGAACAGTGTCATGAGCTAGGGAACAAGTATTCAAATATGTGAGCCTGTAAGGAACATTTCACATTCAATGTAATCAAATGAGTTTGAATGCAATGAACTGATCACATCAGAAACAGAGTGACAAAGCAATCCAGAAATGAAAAACTCAGGGATTGTGTATAGCCCTTACCCTCATGTATCTTAGGGAAGAGACAATTCTCAGAATCCAAGGGACAAGGTCAACTGGCACAAACCACAGCAGTATGAAGAGCTGCAATATGACAAAAAACGTGAAGCTGAAGACATTAAGAGAGAGAGAGATCTCCATTTTCCCTCTGTCACCCTCTACTCTCTTTGATCTCTCAACAGCATCTACAACTAGTCAAATCCAGTCTAAAGCCAGGAGCACTCAGTGAAGATTAATACCATCTTCTAATTATCTAGTTATTTGGATCATTCCTTGGCGGGGCTCAGTTGTAACAGGCATAACACCTGACATAGTCATGGTTATCTAAGCACTTGGGAGGTAGAGACAAGGGGATTATGTGCTTAACACCAGACTAGAACAAATAGTGAGGTCCTGTCTCAAACAAAAACACACAACTATTTTGATCATGTTGATTATGTTGGCACTATTCTGACACATTTCTTTTCCCACACCTAAATTTCTACATCTAGCTCCCAAGTCACATTCCACAAGAAAAGGATAGGATTCACGGTTGGTCACAGACTGGATTTCAGTAGCTAAATGACAAACAGCCCTACAAAATACTTTAAGACATTGAACATAAATATATTACATACAAAAATATTCAAGTCTGGCTTTTTATTAATGCATGGATCCTCATTCTATAGCCTCAAGTTGCTTTCATATGCTGAGGAAATAACTAAGGCAGTTTTTCATCTCATAAGAGCTAATATATCCACCTACTTTGGCTAGCCATAGTACTAACCATTAATCTGAGCCCTGGGGAAACAGAGGCAGGCAGAACTTCATAAATTTGAGGACCACTTAGTTCTACATAGAGTTTTTGACTAGCCAGAGCTAATAGTAAGACCTTGCCTCAAAAATAAATAAATAGATAGATAGATAAATAAATAATGTGACTAATAGTTGAGACAGATTTTGTGATGTTGAATTTTAAATGCAATATACATTTATCAAGACTAAAAAAACAAGCATTTAATGGTACTGCATGAAGCTAAGGCTTTTCACAATGGCACTTGAGGCCTATACCTTTCAGACAAGATCAAATTATTTTGGGGGCTGTTAAGTATTTCCTAGTACTGTAACAAGGATTAAATAATATTACTAACCTGTCAATACTCACAAATAGTGGCTCATGCTGTTCTAGGAGCCAAGATTCAATTCAAAAACCAGAAACGTATGCTAACAGTTTTCACATTACAGCTTGGAAATGTGAGTCATGTTTGTCAATGCTGCATGAAGTTGCTGCTCCTGCTCCCTGCTCCCTGCTCCTCCCCTTTTACTTCTCCCCCTTCTTTCTTTTCCTCATTCTCTTTCTTCTTCTTCTTTTTGCTTTTGGTTTTTTTTTTTTTTTTTGAGACAAAGTTTCTCTATGTAGCCCTGGCTCTCCTGAAACTAACTTTGTAGAGCAAGTTAGCCTCAAACTCAGAGATGCTGTGGCCTCTAACTCCTGAGTGCTTGGGTTAAAGACATGAGCTACCATCACCTGGCTTTCATGATGTTCTTAAGGTCATAAAAGTATAAGAAACAAGTGAAAAACTTTTGAGAGGGATCAAAATCCATCAACAAACTCAGGAAACCCAAGGCATCACCTGGAAATAAAACAATTACTAAGAACTGGAGTACTTTGCCTGATAAGACCCCAAGTTTGGGATCCTGTTTCTTCTGAGTTGATAGAGGCTTAGCTTATGTAATCAAATCATATACACTACTTCAAAAGGAAAAAGAACTACTAATTTTTCCTCAAGGTCAATAATAAAAGTTCATTGACTTTTTTTGTTAATCCTAGGCTACAGAGTGAGATTCTATATCAAACCTGCCCAGAAATAAAAGAAAAAATATGAAAAATATCAATGTTACTTTTCTGGTTTTGAAGTGTACAATAATCATACAAAAGGTCTTCGCTGAAAGAAATAGTTACATGATAGAGTATGTGGGAAACTATGTACTAATTTGTATCTTTCTATGAATCTATAATTGCTTCAATATAAGTTTTACCTCATATTTTTACTTGTCTTACATTTTTTCATATGGATTTTTCATACACTCTTTGTTTTGGTTGCTACTCCCACCCAACTCCTTTCCAGTATTTCTTATCTCTCTACTTCCAAGCCTGCTTAAATATGTCTGCTCTTCTCTACATCCAAGCAATCTATGTTCTGCCATTTTCTCTCCTTTAAAGGCGTCTCCCACCTCAATGAACTCTTTCTAGTTTCTAGAGCTTAAAGATATCCTTGATAAGTCATGCTTATGATTTTTATTTTCTTTATAGTTATTGTTAACTTATCAGCATTTTAGATTCAATTTACTGCTTTTCTTGATAAATACAAAATAAAAAAATCTAAAAAAATAAAAAAAAGATTTTCAGTGTATTGGCTGACAATAATTGCTAACACAATAATTAATTCATTTATATCTCTGGGATTAAAAATATAAGGTATGTAGAAAACTTAGGACAGTGTTAAATGTGGAAATAAAACAATAAAAATTATTAATAAGCTTTTCTATTTAAATTTCCTGGTAAATTATTAAAATTTGTTTGCACTAAATTATTTAAGAAGTCAGTTCAAAACTCCTACCCCAGATGAAGAACAGAGAGTAATTTAAAGTTGGAAATGAAAAAATCTCTATCCTGCTATTAATAAAAGTAATACAACAGCAAAAAAATGATATTCTGAGTTAAACACAAAAATCTAAATATTTGAAACTAGAATCTATATATAGTGTTTCTGAATGTGAGTCATCTCACCCAGTGTCAATTTTTACATTTCCATCAATTTACCTGAAAGTTTTAAATTTTTATTTTCTTTACAGCTTAATAGAATTTTCAGTACAAATTTAAGTAAAATAAAGGAATCTTAAAGCCTTTTGAAATTGCTGATCTACAATTCCTACTTTTCTTACCTCTGTCCCCCAATAACAGGATTACAGATATGCACAATCTGTAACTTTTGAACTCTTGGAATTAGAACTAAGAATTGACAAAATAGCTTCTCTGATTAGATAACTTTATGAAATATGTTGGTACAGTAGAATTACCAAACCCATGAACTTCAGGTCTCCCCACCCAAAGGAAATCTGTACTTTATATTAAAGTTATTACATTTGGAGTACCTAGTAACCATGGAGTTTAATTAGACTGGGAAATATATTTTACTAATAATTTCAATTTCATATTTGCTTCAGCTAATATATTGAAACCATGATATTACTAGCAAAACTTGGAATTTTGTCACAATACAAGTCAGCAATTTTCATTCCATATTACCTTCTACATATCTTATAAAATAATTTGTTTATAACTATTTAAAAATTATTGTACATACCAGTTGTGGTAGCACATTCAGTCTACTGGAAAAAACATTTCATTAGTTTTTTTAGTCACCTTTCTAAAAATTATGATATAGTCAGTCTTCCCATTCTGCTCCATAACAGGATGGACCATTGATTTATCGTCATTTTTCCAGGATACCCATACTGCACATATATATATATATATATATATATATATATATATATACATATATATATGTAAATAAAATATATTTAGTGGTATAACTCCTAGGTAGGGCTTATTGCTCCACTATCACTTATTCTCATTACTTAATTAGTCATGGTGTTCTTCATTAACTATTGCCTGGTAAAGTAAGATGCTTCTCTGATGAAAGCTGAATGTACCACTAATCTAAGGTTATAAATATATTAAGAATGTAGTTTGACAATATGACTGCTGAGTAAAACAATAATAGTAGGTTCCCTGCTAAGGCCTATGACTTTCTGAGCCAAGAACTCTTGACCTGGCTTACAAGAGCCATTCTTTAGTTCCTTACTGTATAATGGGTGCCAGGTACATTCAGAAAGAAGTTGGTTATCCTCATAATATCTGTGCCATGATTGGTCCGGTTGGCACATCTTACCTGGAATGCTGTTATTGTAGGATGTACAGTTGAACACAACTGTTGATGACTTTTTTCTCCTAGTAGCCTGCATAGCACTTTCTGGAATCAGGATGGCTAGCTTCCAGCTCAGCTTGAGCTTTATTTCTCTATGATCTCTTGATTTTCTTTTTCTTTTTATTGTTTTTTGAAAACCAATATCAAACTTTATATAAAAAAGCAAAACATCCAGGATAGCCAAAAAAATAAAAATACAGTAATAAAACTTCTCTTTTTCTTAATGGCAAAATTTAAAAGTGGATTCATCATTTTTCTATGTTAACATTTTTAAATTACTTATTTACTTATTTTGTATGTGTGTATAGGCTGAGGAGCATGTGCCACAGCATGTAGATTGGAAGTAAGAACGCAACATTTAGGATTCAGTTGTCTCCTTATGCCATGGGGTCCCAGGGCTTGAGTTCAGTTTGCCAGGCTTTACAGCAAGCACTGGATCATCTCACCAGCCCTTATCACCTTTCCTCACATTAAATCTATGTCAAAGATGGTTTTTATATTAAAAAAATAACTCACCTAACATACATTATTAAATAGAATATTAATATATTCATGAAGCTACAAAACCATCACAAGTAGCAGATCTAGATACATTTGTTCACCTGAAAAAGAAATCTTATACCTTTCCTCTTAGCCTCCAGAAACTATTAGCATATTTTGTGCAAACACTAGGTCCATCAAAGGAACAACCTGCAAGAGGCAAGAAGGAGATCTGGTTGAGCTTTAGTTAGCTGGAGCTCCTTCACATTTTTAGAGAGTCTGAAACCAGACAGATTTTTAGTCATATTTAAGCACCAGAAATTTGGGAAAAGAAGTTTTCTAATGACAACTAACTCAGTCCTGAGTGTACAACAAAGCTTAAGACATGCTTACATTAAAACTCTTTACAAATTATGTATGGCATCTTCCACAAAGATAGGTTCTTTTGATTCAGAATCAATGTTCAAGAAAAGGGTCTAATTGTGGAATATTAATTTAAGATGTTTTACATTTGTTTATACTGAGGAATATGTTTAATGATACAAAGATATGTTGCATTCTTTTATGTTGCATTTGTTTAACTCTCTGAAGCTGTTACTTTGCCTTTACAAAGCACCTCATTTGTCTAATAAAGAGCAGCTGAACAGCCAATAGCAAGGCAAAAGAAAAGGCAGGGTGGCAGACTGAGAGGATAAATAAAATGAGAAATCTGGAAAGAAAAGGTCAAGGAATGAGAAAAGAAAGAGAGGAAGTGCAAGCAGTCAGCCACTCAGCTACACAGCAAGCCATAGAGAAAGAAGAAAGGTACACAGAAGTAAAGAAAGGTGAAAGCCCAGAGGCAAAATAAAAACAGGATAATTTTTTAAATGCTAGATAGAAATAAGCCAAACTAAGACTGGGCATTTGTAAGTAATAATAACATTCCATGTGATTTATTTGGGAGCAATGTGGTAGCCCTTCCAAAAAAAGTAAAATAACCAACTACATGTCTATGTAAACAATTCCTGTGGGAGACAGAACTACCCTGGCCCTAAAATAGCAGAGAGTTACTTAAGCTATTGTAAAGTATATTGTCATGTCTCATAAGCATGGGGTTTATGAAGTAAGAAGAAATGCTGGACTGGGAAAGACTGATATAAATAAACATAATGTTTTGGGGGATTCAGGTGAAGCCTAGCCCTGCAGATATCAAAGGATCACTAGGTTGTAAACTACCACCATTCACAGCAGTCTTGGTGGAAAACAGGTAAACATCTCCTTCCTTTGAAGAGATAAGCTTGTGTATTTAACCATCCTGGTTTTCCTAGTGCTTATCTATATGCACAAGTACCTCATGTCCTCTACAGTATTTCATTTCTATGAAATTTTTATTCATAAGAAAGAAGTTATACAACATGTATCACTTTGTGATTCATATAAATGGAATACAATACATGATCTCTTCATTAGTCAGGATTTCAAGTTTAATCCCATTTAAAAATATTCTATTGCATAGATATGTCCGTTTTTCTTGGAAAAAACTCCATAGAGTTACCTGGGGTATATCAACCACTCCAGGACAGTTCTCATGGTCAGGGATGGTTGACCACCATATAATGAACTATACAGGTTTCTGTGTTCTTTTATTTGGTTACAGTTTGATGTTTCATTTCATTAGGTTTTCATTCATTTCATTTCATTCAATTAATGACAAATATCTTGTATTTTCCTATTTTTCTGAGTATTAGAAAAATTTCCTCTGTGAATATTTATGAACAGGCATTGTATGGGCATGATTTAAATTCAATTGACTGCATATCTAAGAGTAAAATCCTGGTATATTTGATAATTCTGTTTTTAAAAATAGTCTGTATAAATAAAAGAACCAGAAAATATGGATAAAATGAGAGAACTTGAAATATTCATCCCTAAAGAGTGTCTCCATCAAATCCCTCCCCTCAAAGGTCAGGGAAACCTTCAGAAGAGGAGGCAGAAAGAATGTAAGAGCCAGAGGGGATATGGCCAAGTAAAGAAGGACCTCTAAATCAACTGGAGTAAAGCTCACATGAGCTCACAGAGACTGAAGCAGCATGAACAGAGCCTGCACAAGTCTGCACCAGGTCCTCTGCCTTTATATTATGGCTTCCAGTTTAGTATTCTTATGGGATTCCAGAGTATAAAATCAAATACATCTCTGATTCTTATGTCTTCTCTTGGGATCTTTTTCTTCTGTTTGTTTTGCCCAACTTTGATGTAATAGTTTTTGGTTTAGATTAATATGTATTTTATTTTGTTTTTAAAAATGAGTCATGGGGGTAACCAACTAATGTCTGATTTGACTTCAGTCCCTCTGTATGAGATGGAACCCATACCCAGCTCTACCTGGGTGACTAAAATTCAGATACTAGATAGCCCACAGATCTAGGGTAAAACCAAATAATACTAGTCTAGGAATAAGAAGCAAAGTACCAATAAAATGACCCTAATGGTATAGTACTATACTCATAGATTAGTGTGTTATTCAGCCATCATAAGAAGGGCTTCCTTCTGCAGCAGATGGGAAGAGATACAGAGATCAAAGTCAAACATTACACAGAAAAGAAGAAACCTTGGAACACACAACTCTAAATGAGATATCTCCATCAAATCCTATTCATCAGAACTCAGGGAACACTATGGAAGAAAACAAAGAAATGTACTAACCAGATGAAATAAAGGACGCCAGAAGAACAAAGGCCACTAAATGAACTTATCAAAGTTTATATGAATTTACAGACACTGAAGCATCATATGTAGGGCTTACATAGATCTGAACCACATCCTCTATATATTTTTCAGTTTAGTCCTTTAATGAAACCCTGAATGTATGACTTAGTGGTTCTCTGATTCTTTTGCCTTCCCTTGGAAGTTTATTCTTTTTGTTGGTTTGCATTGTCCAACTTCAATATAATGGTTTTTGTTTTATTATATTTTATTTTGTTATGTTTGTGATTAAAATGCTGGATAATAATACATAAGCTCATATCTTTAAAATGAGTGAATGAATGAATGTAAACCTAGTAACTAGGCCACTAGGGTGGAGGTTAACAACTGACATATAACTGCTGAGAGAGGAAAAACCAGCTTTCTCCATAGAGTTACCCTGAGTATGTCAACCACGCCAGGACAGTCCTCATGGTCAGGGATGATTGAACACCATATAATGAACTATACAGATTTCTTTGTTCTTTTATTTTGTTACAGTTTGACGTTTCATTTCATTTGATTTTGCTTTGTTTTTCCTTTTGGGGTGTGGTTTTATTTTGTTCTCTTGGTATTGGAGAATTTTGTTACTACATTGTTTTTGTTTGTTTTTGAGAAAGAACTTAAAGTTGAGTGGGTAGGGAGGAGGAGAGGACCTGTAAGAATTTATGGAAGAGAAAGAACATGATAAAAAACATATTTAAGTTGTGGCAAATACCCTCGAAAGAACTGGCACAGGCGACCAGTTTCTAAATATAACACCAGTGGCACAGACATTAAGAACAACAATCAATAAGTGGGATCTCCTGAAACTGAGTAGCTTCTGTAAAGCCAAGGACACTGTCAATAGGACAAAACGACAGCCTACAGAATGGGAAAAGGTTTTCATCACCCCTAAAAGTGATAGAGGACTGGTCTCTAAAATATATAAAGAACTCAAGAAACTAGAGTGCAAAACCATGAATAACCCAATCAAAAAATGGGGTTCAGAACTAAAAAGGGAATTCTCACCAAAAGAATTAGGAATGGCTGAAAGGTACTTGAAAAAGTGTTCAACTTCTTTAGCCATCAGAGAAATGCAAATCAAAACAACTTTGAGATACCACCTGACACCTATGAGATTGGCTAAGATAAAAGACACAGATGACAGCCTATGCTGGAGAGGATGCAGAGCAAAGGGAATACTCCTCCATTGTTGGTGGGATTGTAAGCTTGTTCAGCCACTCTGGAATGCAGTTTGGCAGTTTCTCAGAAAACTGAGAATCAATCTCCCCTAGGACCCAGCAATACCACTTCTGAGATGCACAGTCGCACTCCAATGGCACTAGCACAACTATGTTCATAGCAGCATTATTTGTAACAGCAAGAACCTGGAAGCAACCTAGATGTCCCTCAACTGAAGAATGGATTAACAAACTGTGGTACATCTACACAATGGAGTACTACTCAGCAGTAAGAAAAAATGACATCCTAAGATTTGCAGGCAAATGGATGGATTTAGAGAATATTCTCCTGAGTGAGGTATCTCAAACCTAGAAAGAGAAGCAGGGGATGTACTCACTCATTAGTGGACTCTGAACAAAAAAGCAAAAAGCAAAGCATGTCCATGCTCCACACCACATCCACTGAATAGCTTGGAATCTGATACACCTTGGACTGGCACCTTGAATCCCACTCCCTCTAGAGGAACACCTGACTCAGCCTTGATGTTGGGGGGAGGAAACTGGATCTGCCAGAAGTGGATGCTGAACTAAGCCATATTGAGACATTGGGACCTTGGGACCTCCTTCCCTTTTCTGGGGAGAAAATGAGGAGATGTGGAGAAGAGAGTGTGACTGGAGGGGGTAAGAGGGAGAAGGGACCTTGAACAAGATATACATGGATAGAAAATGTGACTTTATTCATAATAATAAAAAAATGACGCAAAAAAATGAAAAGAAAACCATTATCTCTGAGGGGTAAAAAACTGTCTTGGGTTGTGATTTTTCATGTTACTAAATGACTGACTAAATGTCAATAAAAACAGAAATAATTTTAGAAGAACTGGCAGATGAATGAAACAAACCTTAATCTAAGAGACCAATATCAATGATAAGCCACCTGGTGATGGGTACTGTCAGTAAGTTTCAGCAATATTTAATGAGGCAATCCCTGATGATCTACCTCTGGGTAAACCGCCTTCTGTTTCACTTTTTCACTTTAACTGGGCCTTCATAATTAGGGTTCATCTAGATATTAACTACATCAGCATTGTTTTAGCTAGCTTTGTGTCAACTTTACACAACTTAGAGTCATTGATAAGAGGGTCTCTCAATTAAGAAAATGCTTTTCTGTAAGACCCTGCTGTAAGGCATTTCATTAATTATTGATTGATGTGAAAGGTCCAAGTCCACTGTGTGTGGTACCATCTCCAGGTAAGTGGTCTTGGGTTCTTTAAGAAATCAGGTTGAGCAAGCCATAAGAAGCAGGCCAGTAAGCAGTACTCCTCCATGGTGTTTCTACATCAGCTCCTGCCTCCAGGTTCCGGCCCTGTTCGGGTTTCTTCAGTGATAAAGTGTGTCTTGGAATTTGCTTGGTGATAGAGTGTGATCTGAAAGTTGTAAGATGAAATAAACCATTTTCTTCCTGAGCTGTTTTGAGTCATTGATGTTTTATCACAGCAAAATAAAACAAAGATATGACTTAAGATCCAGCCATTATTTTTACAGCTATTCCATCAGATCTATATATATGTTCCACACAGATTTGCTCCTCATAGTCAGTACTCTATGTATTACATCCATATAAACATTCCAAATATGTAAAGAAACGAGTTTTCTCTACATATTATATAACTATACAAGTAGCCTTGTCCCCAAAAGCTATAGAATTTTCCAAGACAGGCAAGACACTAAGCACCTGAAAGAGCAGCCTCAGGCTCCACCCACTAAGACTGAAAAGAAAGAACTTCCCACAGCTCCCTCCAAGGTATGACATAACTCACTTGCAGGGATCCTCCTGCTTTTTATTTATAAAGGCTGGAATTATAGGTGTGTGCAAGCACACCCAGCTGAAGACAGAATCTCTCAGGCCTAATAAATAGGTTGTTAGGTAAGAGGTCCAAGACATTACTCAGCAAATATTGGCACTCACTCTGCCAAACCTGATAACCTAAGATTGATTCCGGGATCACACATTGTAGAAGGAAAAAAAACAAACCAGCTCTTGGAATTTGTTCTCTGATTGGCACACAGATACCATGCACTTATTAATGCATATGCACAAGTAAATAAATAAATTTAATTTAATTATATTTTTAATGTAGGGTCTCTCTATCTAGCTGAGGTTGTTCTAGTATGCACTATATAGTGAGACTGTCTCAGACTTACAGCAACTCTCCACTCTACATTCTGAGCGATTAAAGATGTGTGCCACCATGATCAAACTATTTTTAAATTATTTATTTTTTTGAGACTATCATAGATGAACATTGTAGTCTAGCTATTTGCTACAGTTTGAATGCTTGACTATACTTCAAAATTTATGTGTTTCATTTTAATCAATGATAAAGTAAAATTTGTTTGCTATATGCTAACTCAAAGTTATTTTGTTATTCAACTAACCCACAAATTTTGAAGAGCACAGATTAAAAGAAGAAAACAGAAAATACAACAAATGAACTAGAACTAGATGTGTAGCTCACACCTGTAACACCAAGGCTTGGGAGACTGAGGCAGACTTGAGAGTTTCCTGTGCTACACAGAAAAAATATCTCAAAAACAAAACACATTTTATTGAAATCTCACTGAAGGCTGTATATTGTGCCAATAATAATGATTTCCTAGTTTTGATGAATGTAGACAAATGAGATGTTGCCATTGAGAATACCTAGGTAAAAAATAACAACATTTGCATTTTCCTTGTAATTCTTATCTAAACAAAAAATTATTTCAAAATTTTTTAAAAATATATTAACCACAAAAATCTGTTTTGTTGACAGCACTGTGTTCTGCAAGATAATGGTTGGCTTCCAACAGCTGGCTCTACCCTTTATCTGTCAGCTGCACAGCTTCTACAGTCACCCATCACAGTATTTTTTTAAAAAAATACTATTTTTATTTTATGTGTAATTGCCTGTTTGTAAATATAAGCATTAGACCCTCAGAAACTGGGGTAATAGGTAGTTGTGAGCTACCTGATAAAAATGAACCCAGGTTCATTCCAAAAATAGTAAGTACTCTTAACCCCAATAAGCCAACTTTCCAGCTCCCCCAACACAACCACATTTTTAAATGAAAAGGAAGAATCTTTCTAGAAACAGAGCTCTGTTCACAATGAGAGAGAACAAGAAGCTCCACAAGTTTGCTGCTTTCTGCCTGTGGCAACTGGATTGTGTAGTTTATCTAGAAAAACTTTTGAGGAGTGTGGCTGTCCAGAAATTTTCACAGCTGGACAGAATGTATCCACTTTGATCTTCCAACTGCTTCTTTTATGAAAGCTCATCTGCTACTCCATTAATGCTACCAACTTAATTCAAAAACAGGGCAGCCTATAATAGATGGGATACCACCCAGACATAGTGATTCTCAGCAACAATATTAATATCCTTGTCCCAAGGCATTGTAATGGAGATGCAAGATGATGATATAATGAAATACAGGTTATAATCTGTGGTGATCTGTTACATGTTTAATAAAACCTGGAATATCAAGGGATCAACTCACAGTCAAAAACTAGGCAGACATAGATCAGGAAGTTCTTCATCTTTGAGTACAAGGCCAAATAGCTGGGCTTCAATGTCACACAGCTTTAATACCAGCACAGGGAAATCCTGGGAGTGGTGACCTATGCCTTTAATCACATAACTCCAGAGACAGAGGACTTTCTGTGCTTCTCTGAGTTCAAGGCTGACTACCAAATAGTCCAAATAATTCTAACCTGAATGGGATACAGCTGTGTGAGAAGGGTATTTAAGGCAGGCTTAGGAAAACAGCAGCAATTAGAAGCGACCAGGAGTGAGGCTGAGGAAGCTAAAAGATACCTGGATGAAATTTGACTATGGTCTTTCCTCTCTCTGATATTTCATCCTTTCCCAGATATCTGGTTCTTACTCGTCTTCATTATAATCAGAATTTATGCTACAATAATACCTATAAATTACTTTGGTGAGTATATTCTTCCATAGAGTATTTTATATTAGATGACCCTTCTGTACTTATTTTCTTATAGATGATAGATTACTTACATCCTTATTGTCCCAAGGCATTGTAATGGAGATGCAAGATGATGATATAATGAAATACAGGTTATAATCTGTGGTGATATGTTACATGTTTAATAAAACCTGGAATATCAAGGGATCAACTCACAGTCAAATCTGTGGTAGGCTTATTGTGGTAGGCTTCCTGCCTCAAATTTTTGTTTTAAACCTTATTTTCTCATCCATTACAGCTTTCCTTCATCTTATGTTGTATTGGTTTGTTTAAAAAGCTGGTGAGGTCAGAAGTGAGTGGATTCCAGCTCCTGGGTAGCCGGTCTAGAGAATCCCTCTCAGGGATCTGGGTCAAACCCAAGGGTCTGATCTCAACTCTTGCTAGCAGACAGGGACAAGGCTTTAGCTGTGAGGGGCCTCCTACAGCGACCCCTAAAAGAAGGGTCCTCGAACAGCCAGGCCCCAACTCCAGGGCAAACTACATCACCGGAGAGCACTGAGGCCTTTGAAACTCAGACCCCTATCCAAAGCAGAGTCAGAGATGCAGCACACAACTTGCTCAGAGCAGACAAGAGACACACAAGCCCCTTAGCCACAACTGACTAGGAGCTGACTAAGCGTGAACCACTGAGGCCATGGGCAGATACAAGTGCAAGAATACATATAATAATATAAAGAACAACAAGGCAACACCAGAAGAAACTGGTGGTTCTAAAACACCAAGAACTGAACAAAGCAATAAAGAGGAAACAACAGCAAAAACACCTTTATGAAGATTACTGAAGCCTTATAAAAAGGACATAAAAATTCCCTTAAAGAAATAGAAGAAAATAGAAACAAAAAATTGAAATAGATGAACAAGTCTTTGAAAGAAAATCAAGAAAAGGAAAACCAAAAACTAAAAGAAACATTCCAGGAACTAAAAATTGAAATAGAAGCAATAAAAAAGGCACAAAATGAGGCAAAAGTGCAAATAGAAAATATGAAGAAAAGAGCTAGAACTACAGATACAAGCATAACCAACAGAATCTAAGAGATGGAATATCGAATCACTGGAGTGGAAGACTCAATAGCAGAAATAGATACATCAGTTAAAGAAATCACTAAAACCAAAAAGCCATAGCACAAAATGTTCAGGAAATAAGGGACACCATGAAAAGACCTAACCTGAGAATAATAAGAATAGAAGAAGAAGAATACTAGCTCAAAGGCACATAATGTATTCAATAAAATAATAGAAGAAAATTTTCCTAACTTCAAGAAAGAAATGCCTATAAAGATACAAGAAGCTTACAGAACATCAAATAGATTTGACCCCCCAAAAAGTCTGTTCATCACATAACAATAAAGCCATAAAACATACAGAATAAATCTTAAGGGCTGCAAAAGAAAAGGGCCAACTTACCTATAAAGGAAGTCTCATCAGAATAATATCTGACTATTCAATGGATACAATGAAAGCAAGAAGGTCTTGGTCACAAGTTATATAGACACTAAAAGAGCAAGGCTGCCAACCTAGACTACTATAACCAGCAAAACAATCACCATAGATGGAGGAAACAAGATATTTCATGACAAAGTCAGACTTAAACAATACCTATCTACAAATCCAACTCTTCAGAAAGCATTAGAGGGAAAACTCCAAACTAAGGATTCCAGATGTACCCATGAAACCCAAACAATTGATAATCCCACAGAAGAAAAGCCCAAAAAAAGGAAATACATACAAGCTACCACCAAAAATAACAGGAAATATCTATTAGTGGTCACTAATATCCCTTAATATCAGTGGACTCAATTCACCTATAAAAAGACACACACTAACACAATGGATACAAAAACAGAAGCCAACCTTCTGCTGAATACAAGAAGCACACAGCAACCTTAAAAACAGACATAGGCTTAGAATAAAGGGTTGGAAAATGATTTTCTAATCAAATAGCCCTAAGAAACACGCTGGAGTTGCCATCCTAATATCTAACAAAGTAGACTTCAAACTAAGATCAATTAAAAGAGACCAAGATGGACATGACCTATTCATCTCAGTGAAAATTAAGATGAGATTTCAATTCTGAATATTTATGCCCCTAATATAAGGCCACCAATCTATGTAAAAGGCACACTAATAAAGCTCAAATCTGATATCAACTCTCACACCCTAATAGTGGGAGACTTCAATATCTCACTTTCACCCTTGGATAAGTCAACCAGACAGAAACTCAACAGAGAAATAAGGTGTCTAACAGACGTTATGATCCAAATGGATTTAATAGACATCTACAGAAGCTTCCACCCAAATGCAAATACATATTTCTCAGCTCCTCATGGAGCTTTCTCCAAAATTGACCACATAATTGGTTATAAAGCAAATATCAGTAGATACAAAAATGGAAATAATCCCTTGTATCATATCAGACCACCAGGGCCTAAAGTTAGAGTTCAACAAATTCAGAAATCAAAGAAAGCCTACCAACACATGGAAACTAAATATCACTCAACTGAGCCACCTCTGGGTCAAGGAAGAAATTAAGAAAGAAATTGAAGTCTTCCTAGAATTTAATGAAAAAAAATACACAATGTACCCAAAAATTCATAGCATTAGATGCCTATATGAAAAATCTAGAAAATTCCCACAATAGAGAACTAATAGCATAGCTGAAAGCCTTAGAATAATTAGAAGCAAACTCACCTAGAAGGAGTAGATGCCAGAAAATAATCAAATTTAGAGCTGAAATCAATACAATTGAAACAAAAAGAACAATACAAAGAATTAATGAATCAAAGACTTGTTCCTTTGAGAAAGTCAACAAGATAGATAAGCCCTTATCCAAACTAATCAAAAAGCAGAGAGACAGTTTTCAACTCAACAAAATCAGAAATGAAAAGGGGGACATAACAACAGACCCCCAGGAATTCCAGAGAGTTATCAGGTCATAATTTAAAAATCTATATTCCACAAAATTGGAAAACCTAGAAAAAATGAACAGCTTTTTGGACAGATGTCATTTACCAAAATTAAATGAAGATCAGATTAAATACCTAAACACATCTATAAACCTAAAGGAAATTGAAGCTGTCATTAAAAGCCTCTCAAGTAAAAAATCCCAACACAATATATTATGGATCTTGAAAGAACAATACTCAACTTCATTTAGAATAACAAGAAAGCCAGTTTTGTCAAAACAGTTTTACTCAACAAAAGAAACTCAGAAGGCATCACCATCCCTGACTTCAATTTATGCTATAGAGCTACAGTAAGAAAAACAGCCTGGTACTGGTATAAAAACAGACTGTGGATCAATGAAATCATATGGAAGACCCAGACATTAACTCAAAAATTTATCATCACCTGATCTTTGACAAAAAGGCCAAAATAATCAATGGAAAAAAGATAGTATCTTTAACAAATGGTGTTGGCATAGTTGGATGGTAGTGTATAGAAAAATGTAAATAGATCCAAGCCTATCATCCCGCACAAAACTCAAATCTAAGTGGATCAAAGACCTCAACATAAACCCAGCCACTCTGAACTTGATAGAAAAGAAAGATGGAAAAACCCTACAAAACATTGACACAGGTGGCCACTTCCTAAATATAACACCAGTAGCACAGACACTAAGAACAACAATCAATAAGTGGGACCTCCTGAAACTGAGAAGTTTCTGTAAAGCCAAGGACACAGTCAATAAGACAAAATGAAAGCCTACAGAATAGGAAAAGATTTTCACCAACCCTACAAGTGACAAAGAACTGATCTCTAAAATATATAAAGAACTCAAAAAACTAGATCCCAAAACCTTGAATAACCCAATCAAAAATTGGTGCTCAAAACTAAGAAGGGAATTCTCTGAAGAAGAATTACAAATGGCTGATAGGCACTTGAAAAAGTGCTCAGTATCTTTAGGCATCAGAGAAATTCAAATCAAAACAACTTTGAGATATCACCTTACATCTGTCAGATTGGCTAAAATAAAAGACACAGATGACAGTCTATGCTGGAGGGTTGTGGAGCAAGGGGAACACTCCTCCATTGTTGGTGGGATTGTAAGTTTGTTCAGCCACTCTGGAATGCAGTATGGAGGTTTCTCAGAAAATTGAGAATCAATCTCCCCAAGGATCCAGCAGTATCACTATTGGGCATATACCCTAAAGATGCACATTTGCACTCCAAAGGCATTAGCTCAACTATTTCATAGCAGCATTATTTGTAATAGCAAGAACCTGGAAATAACCTAGATGCCCCTCAACTGAAGAATGGATTAACAAGCTGTGTTACATCTACTCAATGGAGTACTATTCAGCAGTAAGAAAAAATCATATCCTAAAATTTGCAGGCAAATGGATGGATTTGGAGAATATCCTCCTGAGCGAGGTATCACAATCACAGAAAGATAAGCAGGGGATGTACTCATTCATTAGTGGACTCCTAACAAACAAACAAACAAACAAGAAAAAAGCAAAGCATGCCCAAGCTGCAAACCACAACCACTGAACTGCTTGGGATCAGAAACACCTTGGACTGACTCCTTGGATCCCACTCCCCCTAGAGGAACACCTGACTCAGTCTTGAGGTTGGGTGGAGAAAACTGGATCTGCCAGGAGTGGAGGCTGAACT
>PVIH01021997.1:0-28375 GCA_004025045.1 Sigmodon hispidus | reverse complement strand
TCTCTCTCTGCCTGAGGATTAGGATGTAACACCTGCCTGCCACCATGCTTCCAGCCATGATGATTCTGAATAAAACCTCTGAACTGTAAGCCAGCCCCAGGTAAATGCATTTTCTTATAAGAGTTGCTGTGGTCATGGTGTCTCTTCACAGCAATAGAAAACTGACAAAGACTGTAACTCTCATCATGGGGATCCAGCATCCTCACCAGGCACTGCACACATGTGGTGCACAGACTTTCATATAGGCAAAACACTCATAAACATAAAATGAAAATATATAAATCTTTTTTTAAAAAATTCAAGTTCTGCAAGCTGTTGTTGGCCTATAATTGAGGTCTTCACATATAAATGGATGCTTCTAAGATAGTCATGTGATCCTTCTTGAAAGTACACACTCTTTTCTTGTCTGCTATCCGCCATCTTAATTCTTCTGTTTAGGGAACAAGTGGGATTGTGAATTTTAGCTGTTTGATGACAAATTCAGAATTGGAGATGTCTGAATTAGTGAGATTTTACTGTGTTTTTTAATGATGTCTTGTTCTCTAGCTTAATTATGTGGTCTCATATAATTAATTCTAAATATAGTTAGGTACAAGCTCTTATACAAATATATATTTTATTACAGACAGAAGAAATGAAATAGGCATATCTATAGTAGACGGAGCAAAGGCCTTCATTAATTATCCAGTTGAAACCGAAAGGGACATTTGTGGCCCACTGCAGAGCTGTGTGTTTTTGTCAAGTGTTCCTGAGTGGCTTTCTGTGCAGCAGGGGCTCAGTATGAAATCACCTCAAGGCCAGGACAGATGGAGTGAGAATGGAAGAGTCTCCACAGGTCCCTGGAGTACCCAGAAAGTCGGTGTACAGGGTGGGGGTGTACTGCAGACATATCTCTGTCGTCAAGTACCATGAAAACAGATGGTTGGTTCTCATATGGACATAGGGATTTTTGTTTTCTCTCTAAAAGCAGTCATTACTGACAAGGCCAGAAAAATGACAGCAAGATTTATTATAAACTAGGTCATTTTTGTCCATAATGTGTGATGCATGTTTGTGTCTTTTGATCGTATACCTGTTTTATATACTGACATACCCAGAGTCACATAAACATTTCTTATTTGAAAAGGGGTTTTGTTGTAATAAGTTTTTCCTGGTGCCCATTTTGGGTCTGAGAAGTTTGTAACCTGGCGCGTGCGCAGCCCACGGCGGTTGGAACCTGGTCTGCACGCTGCAGCTTTTGTCCCCCAAAGAAATGAATCACACACTTATATTAACTTAATACTGTTTGGCTCATATCTTAAGCACATTACTAGCTAGCTCTTTCAACTTAAATCAACCCATTTCTATTAATCTTCCCGCCACGTGGCTTAGCCCGTGGCTCAGCCCCGTACGTACCTCTACATGTTCCTCCTTCGGGGGTCGGATGGAGACTGACCTAACTCCACCCTTTTCCTACCTGCCTGCACTCTGATTCTCCACCCACTTCTATGGTGCTCTACATAGGTCAACACAGCTCTTTATTTACAGCATACAGAACATTCCACCACAGGGTTTGACAGTGGGTGAAGCCCTACTGGGGAGACAGTAGCTCAGTGGGCAGGGTGTTTGCTTGTTAAGCACAAGGACCCAGGTTTGAATCCCAGGAGCACACATAAAATCTTGGTGCAGCAGCA
The DNA here is from genome assembly GCA_004025045.1 of Sigmodon hispidus. NCBI lineage: Eukaryota > Metazoa > Chordata > Mammalia > Rodentia > Cricetidae > Sigmodon > Sigmodon hispidus. Next base: position 26,702 of record PVIH01021997.1, on the reverse strand, counting down.
TAAGTCTCTAACGCCAGGTCTGTGTCTGCTCTATAGTGAGATGTGAGCAGAGACAGGGGACTCTCTAGGAGCTCTTGGACCAGCTAGCCTTGTTTGTAGCAGCAAAATGCATTATAAACTCTCAGTTTCAAACAAGGTGATAGGCAAGGAGCATCCCAAGGTTGTCTTCTGACCACACACTGGCACATGTTTCCCTCTCTTGCCTTAGATACATACATATCATACCCTCCACCTCCAACAGATTTATTTAAAAAAAAAAAAAGACAGGGAGGAATTAACTTGCAAAAAAATCCACAATAATCAAATGATAAAAAATCCAGAGAGTAAAAAAATTAGGAAAATTATATATGATCAAGATGAAAAGTTTAGCAAATTAATCAAAGCCATAAGCCATCCCCTCTCAGAGCTGGAGGGCACACTGACAACTAAAAATTCAGTAGAGGGTATCAATAGCAGACCTTGATAAAACAAACAAACAGATATCCAAATTATCAAGTTAGAGAAGAAACATTATTAAAGAGTGAAAGAAATCCCTATGAGTTTTTAATGCTGTAACAGTGTGTGAGCCACTTCTAGCTCTGATCTATAAGTTCAAATACAAATATATGAAAGGTAGCTAGCTTAGTTGGTAGAGCAAGAGACCCTGAGAATCTCGGTCATGGGATCATGCCCTATGTTGGGCGCCAAATATTGTACAAATTATAGTTAGTATATAATAAAAACTCAGAGCCAGATATTGGGGGAAAGCTGGACTATCTGTGAGAGGAAACAGACCGTAGTCAGTTCTCACCCAGCCAACTTCTCAGGCTGGGCAGAGTAAATGACTCTTCAAGAGTCCTCAGTCTGACTGGTCACTTCTACAGAACGCTGAATCTCTGCTCCTCCTGCCTTAAATATCTTCCCTGTCCAGCTGTTTCACTTCTGGGTTTAACTCTGCATCATAATCCTAGAGTTAGTACTGAAAATGTGAGCTATTACTATTTGGTTGTTAGGCCTTGACCTCACAGAAATACAGAAAGATCTTTGTCTCTTGAGTGATGGGATTAAAGGCATGAATCACCACTCTCTGACCTTCATGGCACAACTGTGGGTGATTCTGTTCTCTGATATTTCAGGCTAATTTTATTAAATATGCAGTTTATCACCACAAGTTCTAATAATATTGGATATGTAGCAAAGAACAGTTTAAATTGAATTTCAAGATAGCCCTCTATGAACTGGACTCTATCCCCAAGCATACACTGGCTTTCATTTTTAAGTCATTAGCATGTGATGATGATGGTGATGATGGTGATAATGTGATATGCTGGTAGTGAAGGTACTGGTAGTGGTGAAGATGATGGTGATGCTGCTGCTGATTATAGTGATTTTTTGTGTGTCTGTGCAAACTCTTTTTATCATTTGATTATTCAGAGGCTATAGCAAGGGCATCTACAGTTACAGGCAGTTGTGAGTCCCTGATATGGGTGCTGGGAACCAAACGCCAGCCCTCTGAAAGAGCAATATGGTTTTAAACTCCAAGCCTCCCTCCAGTCCAGTCAAAGCACTGCTGGAGATCACCTGACTTCTGGTAATTACATTTAAAAGGCCACACACATCAGCTCAGGGACCCTGTGAATCGACCAGAGCGCATCAGCAGTGTTTGACTTTGTGCCATTTCCCAGTTAGCCCTGAGAAGGCGGGTACTGTTCTGGAAACTGCCCTGCAGTCACATGTTCATAGACTCTTATGAGCTGATTATCTCATAAGCTTTGTGTAGCCCCACAAGTATGGCAGAGCGTGACATTTCACTCAGATTTATTACAAAAGAGCTCCTCTGTCACAAGCTGCTCATGGGAACAATAACTCAGCAAACACTTTTGGGAGGTGGCACTATAATTAAATGCTAAGGTGGTATTAATTTTCTCATTACTAAAATTTTTAGGATGTATTCCCTCCACTGCATCCAGGCTGGGTGTCAGCCAGAGGAAGCAGATGGTGGCAGCCTGAATGGGCTGGGATGCCTGCACTTGCTGTGTATCTGGACATGCACCTCTTCTCCCAGCATGAGAGATCATCATCTTCTGAGATAGGGTGCAGCCTGAATGGCATCTTTCCTCAGCTCCATGGCACTGTCTGGTTCACTGTACATGGCGTCTAATTGTGTTTATTGTCTAAAGGGAAGAACTTGCACAGTTTCTCAGAAGGAGTTCTCTGTACTCTGTCCGGGTCATTTGGAGCCATGTAATCTACTTACTTCTGCACAGAAGCCCCCTTAGCCCTCTTGAGTCTCCATCATTCCTTCTTAGATATGGTCTGGTCCATATTGCCATATCTAGGCAGCTGGGCATCTTAGAATCTCATTTACTATCATCAGTGATGTTCCAGGAATGTCACTTTCAGAGAAGGTCCACCATAGGCCCAACAGGGTGGTCTGTGTGTTTGTGATGGGTGTATTTGTGTATAGTATGTGTGTGTATGTGTGTAGGGTGTGTGTGTGTATATGTAGCAAATGTGTATGGTGTATGTGTGGTATGTGTATGTGGTATATATATGTATGTGTAGTGTGTGCATATATCCGTGCACAAGTGTGCATGCCTACGTATGTGTAGTGTGTGCATATATCCATGCACAAGTGTGCATGCCTATGCACGTGTGTATAGAAACCAGAAGAGGACACTGAGTGTTTTGCTGTGTCATTTTCCCCAGTAAACCCAGAGCAGAGTTGGAAGTCAGCACAGCCCAGGAATACTCCTGTCTCTGCCTATAGTGCTATAGGTACATGTATGGCCATGCCCAGCCTTTTCTTTTTTACTGAGATTTATTTACACTTTATGTGAGTATTTTGCCTACATATATGTCTGTGTATCGTGTGTGCCAGGTTACCTCGGAGGTCAGAGAGGGCATTCAATTGGATAGAGCTGGAGTTATATATGATTGTGAGCCACCATATGGGTCCTGGATACTGAACCTGGGTTCTCTGTGAGAGCTCTTAATCAATGAACCAGCACTCTAGCACTGGCCTAGCTTTCTATGTGACTTCTGAACTCAGGTCTTCAACCTTGATCAGCCAGTTCTCTTACTCACTGAATCATCTCTGGCTTTGTTGTGGGGTATTTAAAGGAAGACCTGCACCCACATTTCTGCTGCACCCACTGTAGGACCTTGCTTGCTTGTGGGTAGACTGATGTGGTGGCGGACCCTGTCCCTCCCTAGGTGAGATCTTTACACTTATTTGGCTTCTGCTGACCTGTAGGTTACCTCCAGGTCACCCTCCCACCTCAGCGTCACTTGGCTGAAGCAGATCGTTCACTTGTTTTCATCAAGTTGCATTACTGGAGTGAAAAGTTTTTAAATGCTTAAAATTCCTGTTATGCTTTGTGCTAAGATCTAGAGATTAGTTTGTATTATGCCGTCACACTATTTTAAATCACTTAACAAGAGACTTAAGAATAAAAATCACTCTGTTTCCTTCATTTGTTGCTATTATTTGGAAAAGAAAAGAGCACACAACTTAAGGAAAGATAGTAACCAGGTAATGGAGGTAGTATGTGACTGTAACTCCAGCAATAAAGAGTCTGAGGCAGGTGGATTGCTGTGAGTTCAAGACCAGTCTGGTCTACATGGCCAGCTGAAGGTAAACCAGAGCTACATACTGAGACCTTGCTTTAAAAAATCAAAAAGCAAATGAACAGACAAGGAGGCGACAGGATGGCTCAGTGGTTAGGAGCACTTGCTGCTCTTCCAGAAGTCCTGAGTTCAGTTCCCAGCACCCACGTTGGCTTGTTCACAGACATTTGTAATTCCAGTTCCAGGAAACCCAACACCTCCCAAAAATTATCCACTTCTGAACTCTGAAGGCGTCTGTACCAACATGAGACCCCTGCCCCCATGAATCTGCTGACCTTGGTATTCCAAAGACACACACACAAATACACACATACACACACACATGTGTGCACACATACATGCCCATACACACATACATACACACACGTATGCACACATACATGCACACACACACACACACACACACACACACACACACACGTGTGCACGCATACAAGCACACACAGGAATCTGCTGTCCCTGGTGTTCTCAGTTAGTACACATTGAAAGAGGGACAAGGACTCAGAACCTCACAAGTTAAAGTCCAAGGTCCACATTGCAGGTCACAGGTGTCACTTCTGAGAGAACACAAGCCTTGCTTTCTCATCTGTAGGGGGGGTCATGACTGTCCTTAGGATGCTGAGGGCATTAGAACTGTTTAATACGTATGTATGAGAAACTAAGGCTTCTAACACATAGCAGGTGGAAGCTTTATTAAGGACATTTATTTATTTCACTTCCAGTGTGTTTCCTTGAATAGTTTCAGTAGCTCCTTATGATACATGTGGATTATTTTTCATTTAGTTTGAGGTTTATGCTACTTTATTTATTTATTCTTTCATTCTTGAGACAGGATCTCATGCAACCTAGAACTCTTTATGTGACTGAGACCAAAAGCAAAAAGAAAAACAAAATAGGTAAAAACTAAGAAATATTTTTTAAAAGGAAGTTAAATGACCTTGAACTTCTGACCTTCCCATTTTCATCTCTAGAGTACTGAATTGATGGTATGGGACACCATCCCACCCAACTTTATGCAGTGCTGGGGATTGAACTCTGGGCTTGGTACATGCCAGGCAAATGCTCTACCAACTAACTGAGCCCATCGCATCCCCAGCCCTCCTGTTATCTTCTAGATTCACAGAAGATACTGTATACACAAAGCATGAGGTTTAGGCTCCTTTCTCTGGCTTTATACATCATTTTGCTGTTTCTAGTGTGTATTGGATGGACGCAAAGATAATTTAGTTTATGATCAAATAGAATACTTATAAGTAACCTGTCAAGCTACAGAAATTAAGAATTCTTGATTATTGCTTGTCAGTGCCTTGTGGAAATCTGTGTTTTATTTTGGTGAAAAGCATAGATTTTCTGTTGTTTTTAGTTTGGTTTCCTCCCTCCCTGTGGTGTCCCAGGCTGACCTAGAGCTCACTATGTAGCCCAGGATGAACTTGAATGCCTGATCTTCCTGCCTACTTCCTGCCTACTTCTGGTTTCAGGGTCACAGGTGTGCAACACTGTGCCTCATATACAGATGTCTTCATTTAAGAGTTGAGAGAATAAAAAAAAAAAAAGAGTTGAGAGCATGAAATGGCAGGTGGTCCATTTGCCCTCTTTACTGCTGCATTCTGACCGGCACCATCTAGAAGCGGAAATGTGAGTTCAGAGGAACACACTGCCTTTGTGTGTGCCTTTGTACACACTGCCACAGAAACGCCATTTGTGCTGAGTCAGTGGGAGGGTGGATTTCATCTCTGCTGGGCTTCATCCCTGATGTCATCCTCAGTCTGTGTCTTCTCCTTCCACCTTCCAGATCTAGTTCCATTGTCCGTATTTAACTTTGATCATGGGGAGGAAGCTGGACCTGTCCGGTCTGACAGACGATGAGACAGAACACGTTCTCCAAGTGGTACAGAGAGACTTCAACCTTCGCAAAAAGGAGGAGGAACGGCTAAGGTGAGATGGTCTTCACCTGACCACGTGGGAACAACAGGGCTCATAATTTCACACTAGGTTTATGGAATGGCCACACTGCTGTTTGTTGAAGGGCTTCTCACACTCAGTGACATGTGTCAGAAGGTACCTGGCCCACAAGTATGACACCTGTATTGCTGTAGCAAGATTCTAGCTACCGAGCCAAAGGTGCTTAAAAATATCACCTTAAAACTGCAGGCCTCTAATGTTTGTCTGTCTCCATATGGCTTTCATTTAAGATGACAGGAGAGGCTTAGAAGCAATAAATAGAGAAAATAATGTCATAGAGCAATGAATCAAGGAAGTGATGTCATAGGGCAGTGAACAGAGGAAGTGATGCCATAGGGAAATGAATAGGGAGAATGATGTCATAGGGCAATGAATAGAGGAAATGATGTCATAGGGCAATGAATAGAGGAAGTGATGTCATAGGAAATATCATTTTATTCTTTAGCAGTTCTTTGGTGAACATAAAACTCATAGTGCAAGAGTTTTCTCCCACAACCTTTAGCTGAATTCATTCTCGCTCCTCCCAAGAAGCTGTGTTTTGTGGGTTTGAGAGGTCAGGTCTCAGGTGCAGCATTTACTCTGTGATGACAGCTTCTCCAGTGCTGACGGAAAGGGAAGGATGCAAAGAGGTTGGGGGAGTAGGAATTAAGTTTTGGGGACATACTGTGGAAATGTAAAGCAAAGTGAAGAAGTTCCAGGAAGGGAATGGAGGAGAAAGCAGCCATCCAGCCTTCCGGCCCCAGTGTGCAGAATTCGCCTCTCTGACCCTCACGTTTTCTGCCACCATGACCCCTAGTTTACACAAAGACTGAGTGATCTCAAAGCATCTTAAAGGGAGAAGGTTTCATCTGGGGTCACAGTTTGAGAGTTCAGTCCATCATGACAGGGAGGGCATGGCGGCAGGCGCATGCAGCAGAGGGTCACACTGCACCCCAGTCAGGAAGCAGAGTGAGGTAGGAGGCAGCATTCATTGGGCTTTCCTGCTTCTGCATGTCTTTTTATTCATCCTTGGCATCAGTCCGCAGGCTGGGTCTTCCTTCCCCCACCACACCTCCCTCACAGGCACACCTAGATGATCTAATCAAGTGGATATTTAACTGTCACAGATGTCTTGCAGGTAGCAAAAGTAAAGTGACAAAGATTTTGCAATACAAAACACAAGTCCTCTGCTCCACACTGAGGGTCACTCTGGGTTCACCTGGTGCGACCTTTATAAATCTGAAACATGCTCCCATTGCTTTGTCCCGGTGACCTGCCTCCCAGTCAGTTCTTGGCTTGTTCTCACTCCTTCATCTTGAGGATTATTCTTTTGTTTTTGGCTTGGTTTTTCTATTCATCATTGTTTTAGTTTCTGTCTGTTCCTGTGACACAACATTTGACCAAAGGTGACTTGGAAAGGATTTGTTTGTTTCAGCTCATAGCCCAAAATTAAGGCAGGGTAGGGACATACGGAAGTTATGGGGAATGCTGCTTGCTCTTAGGCTCATGCTGAGCCAGCTTTCCAATGCAGCAGGACCACCTGCCCAGGGAATGGTGCCGCCCACGGTGGGCTGGGTCCTCCCACATAAGATAATCATTTCCATAGGCCAGTATAATCTCTGTTGAGATTTCTTTCTCCAGTAACTCTAGGCTATGTCAAGTTCACAGCTAGCGCTAAACTGATCATTTTTAAAATTCAACACAGAAACCTGTTTCATGAACTTTACTTTCCTCTCTCAAGTCTGACAGAGCATATCAGTATGATGAGCCCAACCCTTCCTCTGTAACCACTCTGCTTCCCATCCCCCATCTTTCTGCAGAACAGTGCATGTCCAGTGCTAAGGGCTGCTCTGCAAACCTCTTTGAGTCTGTTTTGTTCGTGGCTTGCTTTTTAATATTTGGAAGCCAACAGGTAGCGCTTACACAATCATGCCTGGAAATGCTCCCTTCTCCCATTCATTCCCCATCCCAGCTCTGTTGGGCTCTGTATGTGGCTGACGGCTTCTCCTCTTCTCATTGCTCTTATGACTTAGTTTATTTTTATTTCTTTGTTGTTATTTTAAAGAAATCTTGGGAGGGAAGGGAGGACACCAGTTAGTGTATTCCCCTGTCATCAAGCGAAACAGTATCTCGCCTGGCTGGGCTGTCGGGTTCCTGGGGACCGTGCAGATGTGGAGGCACTCTGGGTGGGTGTTATACAGCATGCTTCAGTACCAGACACCTTGGCACACGGCACTGTCCTGCACTGATTAGGACCTTTTGAGCCCCCAATGTCAAAAGGGTTCTCGGAGCAGAGGGGTGAGCGTTGCTCACTGTCTGTCCTTGTAGGATGGCTAGCATTTCCGGGATCTCTGCAGACTTCCAGGTTCTCTCAGCTCAGCAGACCCTTGAGGCAAAGTGGCCCCAAAATGGGCTCTGTCCTCTCTGCTATGGCCTTCAGGTTCCAGAGTTCCACATCTATTCAGGAATTCTCAGACTTGTTCTTTATTATTTTTTTTTTATTAACTGCATTGATTTCTTTGATGAAAACTAAACAGACAGAACCTTGAAGGACCTCTGGGCTTTGGCTCTGCTAAGTATATTGAGTGTCTAAACAGGATGCGGTGAGAATAATAAATTAATTAGCGTTAAGATACCACATCTCCAGCTCTGTCTGCAGGGCTGGCACTTTCCCAGCAGTGGGGTTTGTCATCTATCACAGGAAGCATCTCCTCCCTTCCTCTTCTCCATTAGAGCTGGAAAAATCTTCAGTGTGGTGACATATTGTGTATGTAATAAACTTTGCCTGAAGATCAGAGAGCAGAGCCAGACACAGATTTATTCATAGAGGTCAGGGACTGGTGCACATCCCTTAATCCCAGCACTTGGGATCCAATGCCTCTGCTCTCAGTACTTGGGAATCACATATGCCTTTAATCCCAGCGCTAGGAAAGCTGAACCAGGAAGTGAGATAGCTGGTTGAAGAAAGAAAGCTAAAGCAGGAGGAAGCAGAAGTTCTTCCCTTTGCCTGTGCCCCCTTCACTTTCGGCTGAGGACTCAGAGGCATCAGTCTGAGGATTCAGGAAGACAGGCCTGAGGAGTGGCTGGGTGAGAAGTGGCTGTGGCTTGTTCCTCTGTCTCTCTGACCTTTCACCTTTTCCCCAATATCTGGCTCTGGGTTTTTATTATAATACCAAATAGAATTTGTGCAATATTTCAGGTAGTATAAAATAACCATGTATAAGTCCATGATCAGAAATCATAACTAACTTCTTTATTTCTTCTATAATTTGATTGGGGGGGGGGCAAGAGGAGAATTTGTGCTGGGTACACACACAGCTTTTGGTCCAGCATGGTTTTGGTGGGAAGCAGTCCTAGAAAGGCAGGATGCCCTGTAGAGGCAGCAGTGTGATAGTTCTTGGGTTATTAGAATTCAAGCAGTGTAGCATTTAGAGTCTCATGGTGAAGGGAGATTGGGGAGGGAGTGGTTCAGCCATGCTTCCCTCTCCACTACACTCCTAGAACAATGCCAAGTATCCCCCTAAGTAATGATGATGTGGGGGTGTGGTGTGGTGCATGTCTGCATGTGTGTGCACATGTGTGAGCATGCATATGGAAACCGAAGGCCAACTTTGGGTGTCACTCTGCAGGAGCTATCAACCTGTTTTCTGAGACCCGGTCCCTCACTGGGGTCTCGGGTTCACTGTAAGCTGGGCTGGCTGGACATCCACCTCAGGCATCTACCTGTCTCTGCCCCCGGATGTTGACTGCAGGTATGTACCACCATGCCTGGCTCCTCACACTTGGGATTGAACTGGATAAGCTCTTTCATATCTCCCGAGCCCCATTATCAATGATTTTTATGGAGTGTGATACAAGTCCCCTTCTGAATTCAAATCCAGACCACCAATGTCTAAGCTTCTTGGGTGACTCTGATGCAGGGGGCTGTCAGTTATGGCTCGACTTGGTTCCTGCTTTGGAGGACTGCATGGGTGGGCTTGCTTGGGGTTTGGACATCTGGTCTGGTATTCATCTTGAACCCCCTTCTCTACCTTGCTGGATTTGACAGTCTTCACTTCCTAGAGTGTCATGAGGTTCTGTTGGGATGTTTTCACTGAAATAGATACAATTACTATCACGAATGAACTGGCAGAATCCAACAGTACTCACCCAGTATTTTCCAGATGCTTCTGCCGTTCTTAGAGGGCATTGAGGTCTGGCCAATGGAGTGTGAGGAGCAGGGCTGTGTTGCTTCCAGGATGAGCACTGAAGAGATGGGATAGCTCCTCATCTTTCCACTTGGTGCTGATGACTCTGCGGTGGTCTGTTGAGATATGGCCTCGCAGTGTAGATGGGACCCAATCCTTAGGTCATGGCTTGGAGAGAAGCTCTGGTGAGCAGCAGGGGACTTGGTGTGAGTTCACTGCGTTATGACTCTGTAACCGTTAATCTCATTTGTCAACTTCATGAGCTCTGGAACCACCTAGAAGGGCCCTGGGCACGCCTGTGAGGGATTGTCTAAATTAGGTTAGCTGAGATGCTAACCTGCTCACTGTGGGTGGCTCTGTTCCTTCGGCTGGAATCCTAGACTGCACAAAAAGGTAAAAGTAACTGAGCATAAGCGTTCACCACTGTCTGACTCTTCATAGTGGATAGGATGTGCACTGAGCATAAACGTTCACCACTGTCTGACTCTTCATAGTGGATAGGATGTGCACTGAGCATAAGCGTTCACCACTGTCTGACTCTTCATAGTGGATAGGATGTGCACTGAGCATAAGCGTTCACCACTGTCTGACTCTTCATAGTGGATAGGGTGTGCACTGAGCATAAGCGTTCACCACTGTCTGACTCTTCATAGTGGATAGGATGTGCACTGAGCATAAGCGTTCACCACTGTCTGACTCTTCATAGTGGATAGGATGTACACTGAGCATAAGCGTTCACCACTGTCTGACTCTTCATAGTGGATAGGATGTGCACTGAGCATAAACGTTCACCACTGTCTGACTCTTCATAGTGGATAGGGTGTGCACTGAGCATAAGCGTTCACCACTGTCTGACTCTTCATAGTGGATAGGGTGTGCACTGAGCATAAGCGTTCACCACTGTCTGACTCTTCATAGTGGATAGGGTGTGCACTGAGCATAAGCGTTCACCACTGTCTGACTCTTCATAGTGGATAGGGTGTGCACTGAGCATAAGCGTTCACCACTGTCTGACTCTTCATAGTGGATAGGATGTGCACTGAGCATAAACGCTCACCACTGTCTGACTCTTCATAGTGGATAGGATGTGCATGGCCCAAGCTTCTGCCACCCTGTGTGTCCCTTCGTGATAGGACTCCCTCAAACCATAAGGTGAAAGAAACTCTGTCTTCAGTTGTTTTTGCCAGGGCGTTTTATCCCAGCACAGAGAAAAGTGTCTTAGGGCTGGTGCTTTTCTCTTGACCTGGTCTAGTATCGTTCTGACTGATATGTTTGGGAGCACTAATGCAGTTGAGAATCTCATGCTCCAACCCTTGGCTTTGCAGATGAAGAGGGCCAATCTTCAGGTCCAGAGGAGGCCTAGGAAGCTAGGGGTATGGTCTAACCTGGCCTTGTTCTTTCTGCTAGGACTCCCCAACTTCAGCCATTTGGCCTCTTCTACACAGAAAGACACCCCATTGGAAGGTCTCCAGACTTAAGCAAAAGCCTGGGTGTGGTAGTTTGCGTGTAATTGCCCTCCCCCATATGTTCATCAGGAGTGGTATTTCAGGAAGTGTGACTTTGTTGGAATAGGTGTGGCCTTGATGAAGGAAATGCATTACTGTGGGTGGGCTTTAACGACTTCTATGCTCAAGCTACACCCAGTGTTTCAGTTCACTTCCTGCTTCTTTTGAATCAAGATGTAGAGGTTTTGCCTCCTTCTCCAGCACCATGTCTGCCTGCCTGCATGCCACCATGCTCCCAGCTGCTCTGCTCCTGCCATGATGATAATGGACTAAACCTTTGGAACTGTGAGCCACCACCTCAGTTAAATGTTTTCCTTTATAAGACTTGCTGTAGTTATGGTGCCTTTCGACAGCAATAGAAACTGTAATGAAGATATTGTGGTTTCTGTGTCTGGCATGTTTACATAGTGTTTTTTAAAATGACTGTCAATTTTGTAGGACTATGATGTTAAAATTAAGTCTTAGAGACATGGGTGGAGAGCTACAGCCCTTAAAAATCTCCTCACTTCATATGTTCCATCCAGGAATAAGCCAGCATATGGTCAGTTTCTGGAAGTTACCAGCACTCTAACAGATCCAGTCTATGCAGAGAGAATGGTTAGGCTTGAAAACATTGCTTCCAATAGCTGCTGCTGGCCTTGATTGTCAGCTACAGGGTGTGCTTGTATCTCGAAGGGCTAATGGGCTTGGGAGGAAAGGAAAGCCAAAGCCAAAAGTGTGGTGATGTATGTCTGTCTCTGTCTGTTCATCCACTCATCCACCCACTCATCTATGCATCCATCCATCTTCTCACCCATATATCCATCTAGCCATTCATCCACCCCTCCCTCTCTCTCTCCTTCCCTCTCTCTCTTCTTCCCTCCCTCTATCCACATACTCATCTCCCATCCACCTGCCACCTGTCCCTGAACCCAAAATCCGTCTATCCATCCATTCATCCACTGACTCACCCACCTACTTCTCCTCCCTCCATCCTTCTACCCACCCACTCACCCATTCATCCAGCCAGCCAACCATCCTTCTACCCACCTGCCCACCCACCCATCCGTCCATCCTTCCACCTACCCATCCATCCACCCATCCATCCATCACAAGTGGCTTCCTTTCAAGCTCAGGCTCCAGGAGCTTCCCTTCTTACCACCAGCAGCTCTGTGGTGTCATCCACCCCACCTATGTTAAAGAAGGAACATGTAGCTTGAACGAGAAATCTCCCCCGTAGGGACATGTGTTTGGTCTCAGTTATTGCTTTTGTTTGGGATAGTTGAGGAACCTTTAGGAAGTAGAGCCTCTCTGGAGGGAAGAACTCATGAGGAGTGGGCTTCGGGGTTTATAACCCAGCTCTACTTCCTGCTGACTGCTTCCTGTCTGTGGATGCAATGTGACCACCTCCCATTTCACATGCCCTTGAACTGTAAGCCAAATAAACACTTCCAACCCAATGTTGCTCCTTGTCAGATTGCAGAAACTAGAAAAGGCACTAATGTAGAAAAGTATGTGTGTGTATGGGGAGAGGGGTGTGTGTGTGTGTGTGTGTGTGTGTGTGTGTGAGAGAGAGAGAGAGAGAGAGAGAGACAGAGAGAGAGAGAGAGACAGAGACAGAGAGAGAGACAGAGAGAGACAGAGAGAGACAGAGAGAGAGCGAGAGAGAGAGAGCGCATGAACATGCATGAGGAGGTCACTGGACAGCTTGTGGGAATTACTTCTTCTTCCCCCATGTGTGTCCAGGGTTTGAATTCAGCTCCTCAGGCTTGGCAGGAAGCACCTTTACCTGTGAAGCCATCTTGCAGGCCTCTCAAATCACCATTTTCTAAAGTAGAAAGAACACGGCATTTTAATAAAAGGAATTAGTATCTTTCTCATCAAAGATTTATTTTCATTTTAAACAAATGAAAATTTTATGATGTAAAATAAAATTTTTAGAGTTTCTGTTGCCAAAGGTAAAAGTTCTTTGTCCTCACTGCCCACTGTTTGGGACGCTACAGTTGGTGTGATGAATTAACCACCACTCCTGGTTACATCCACCTTTGCAGCTGGGTGAGGTCATCTTGTCTGTACCTAGTTATAACAGATACCTTGTTGTTTCTGGTGCAACTGTGTTCCCCGGGCATCTGTCAGCCCACACTTCCTCCCCGGTCACCCTTGCTCATGAGATTCTGTGTCAACTGTGGCATTAACCTCTTTGGTTAATGAGTCTGTCACTTTTGGAGGGGGCTGCTGCAGGATTAGCCAGCCAGTCACCTTCTGTGGAAGATCAGTCTGTGGGCTGGGAAACAGCTCAGTCAGTAAAATGCTTGTCACATAAGCATAAGGACCTAAGTTCAAATCTTAGAACCCACATTTAAAAAGATGCTAGACATAGAGGCTTGTACCTCTCATCAATGGGGAGATGATGTGGTAGATCTAGACATGGAGGCTTGTACCTCTCGTCAACGGGAAGATGGTTGGTAGATCAGTGGAGCTCATTAGCCAGCAGCATAACCCATGCAGTGAGTTCTAGGTTTGTGACTCGCTCAATAAATGATATGGACAGCTCTTGAGAAACACCTGCAGTTGACCCTGTGGCTTTCACACACACACACACACACACACACACACACACACACATTTGTATAGACACACATACACAAGCCCACACGTGTGCACACACACAGCACATGCGTGCACATATACATACATGTGACCATGTATACACAGGCACATAAATGTGTACACACCTATAAGTGCACACACATACATAAGCACACACATATGACCACATACACAAGCACAAATACATGTGCACTTGAATACACATGCAAACACACACATATATATGCAAGCACACACATATGCACATATACAAGCACATACACATACCCAAGCACACACACATGTTCACATACATACACACTACAGAATGGTAACTCTGAGGGCAGAACCAGTGTATTCAATGCCGGAATGAGAGGCCTGACCCTGCTTGGTTTGAGAGTGCCCGTATGATGGGAGGAAGACCAGCCAGTGGAGACACCTGTGAAATACTCGGGGTCTTGTAGGAGGCAGGAGACTTGAGGGTGTGGAAAGAGGATGGAGTGGAGAGAGACTCAGTCTCAGCCAGAAGGAGCCTTCTGAGATTTTGGTTCTTAGCTCTCTTCTTTATTGCTGGCATTTCTGTTAATAACAGAAAGGCCAAATATATTACAGAAAAGCTGCTGGGTATTCATTCATTTGCTTCAGAATCTTGGATTTGAATGTCAGGAGCCTCCTGGGGAAATGGAAGTGATCCACAAGGGAGGAGGAGAAGACAGGGGTTCATAAGTGGAGTAGAAACCTTTGCCCTTGAGGAAGATTCCAGAGGCTGTGTGGAGTCCTGCAGGAATGCTTGTGATCTGCATCGGATGAGAGGCAAGGCAGACTTCCTGAATCAGGGGGCCCTTTCCTTTGAGCCTTAGGGATTTCCAAGCAGATTTAGACACAGGTCAGGCAGCAGGAAGCATCCTGGGAAAGACAGGAAGGGGATGATGTATCTCCACCATCAGGACTGGCAAGCTAGTGGTAGGGAAGCTCCTTCTTGGTGATTCTGCATTCTCTGTTCTAATGGTGGGTGATACAGTGTGATGCTTTGAATCTCATATCCTTCTCTCCATGACCCTGGAGAAGCCTTATTCTTATTTGTTTACAAACTGGAGAAACTGAAGCTCTGAAGACCCAGCCTCTCAGGTTCTCACAGTGAGATGTGGATTCACACCTCCCTAGAGATATGTGGAGGGCTGATGATAGCCACCACCCTGGGTGCAGAAAGCAAGGAAACCCAGGGCTCTATAGCAGAATGAGTGAAATGAGGGCCATGCTGGAAACCCCAGCACTGTACTATCTAATGCCCGCTGTGTGCTCAGGAATGGGGGAATTACAGGGTTTCCATCCATATATGATGGACAACACTGAAGTCATTAACCATGTATACCCTCTGCATTTCCTCTGCCTCGTTTCCAAAAAGGAATGTACTCTAAGAAATACACACAGGTTTGCAAGGGATCAAACACAAAAGCAGAATGTAGGATGTCCTAATGATTTTTATATTGATTGTACCATGAAATATTTCTAAAATTACATTTTAAATGAAGTGCCTTACTGTAATAATGTCACCTTTTCAGAACGTAGGTGTGGTAGTTTGAATGTAACTGGCCCCCATAATCTTATAGGGAGTGGTACTATTAGGAAGTGTGGCCTTGTTAGAGTTGCTATGGTCTTGTTGGAAGAAGTGTGTCACTGTGGGGGTGGGCTTTGAGGTTTCCTATGTTCAGGGTACTGCCCAGTGTCTCAGACCACTTTCTATAAGATATGGGACTCTCAGCTGCTCCAGCACACATCTGCTCGCTTGTGATGATAATGGACTGAACTTCTGAAACTGTAAGTGAGCCATCCATTAAAGGTTATCTTTATAAGAGTTTCCATGGTCATAATGTCTCTTTACAGCAATAAAAACTTTAAGACAGAAGTTGGTACCAGAAGTGGGGTATTGCTGTGATAGGCCTGATCATGTGTTTGGAGGAATTAGACTTTGGTACTTTGAGTTATGAGTACTGCTAAATGGACCATACTAGTAGGAACACGGAATAGCAAGGAACTAAGAGTTATTTGAAATGTTGAGGGTTCCACTCAAGAGGTTTCAGAGGAGAAGAATTTCGGTATGTTGCCTAGAGATAGTTCTTGTGATATTTTGGTGAAGGAAGTGGTTGCAGTATGTCCTTGTCCAAAGAGTCTGCCTGAGACTAAATAAAGAGTTTTGAATTAATTCCATTGGCTAAAGAAATCTCAAAACAGCCTAGTATTGACTCTGTTGTGTGGAGATATTAGTGGTAAAACTCTAATCAGGATTTATAATAAAAAGGGGCAAGCTGAGCAGGGTAAATTATAAAATATAAATTTGGAGAAGAGCCCCAGGAAGCAGAGTGGAGCTAAGCCCTATGTTCAAGAAGATAAATGGATTAAGAAATGGGAAAAAGAGAGTAATGAACTCAGGGCAAGATCCCACTGAGCTAAGTTTCTAACTTTAGAAGAGAAACTAAAGAAAAACTTAGAGCCAGGTGTGGTGGGGCACACCTTTAATCCCAGCACCGGGAAGGCGAAGCTAGAGGATCTTTGACTTTGAGGCCAGACAGCCAAGCCTCCACCTTCTGATTGCTAAGACTGCAGGTGTGTGGCACCACATCCAGTTTATACAGTGCAGGAATGAAAGCCATGCTAGACAAGCACTCCAGCAGCTGAGCGCCATCCCAGCCCTAGAGCACATAGCACTTCCACTCTCAGTTATACCTGGCAGGCTAGCCTAACTGTTGAATGAGCTCTGTGAGGAGACAACAATCTTGACCATAATGCATTTTAAAAGGGAAGTGTACCATGTGCACACTCCATTCACAAGGATCTGTAAGCATCACTGAACAGAAGTAAGCCTTCCACGTTTCCCCAATGGCAAAGGTAGACCAAACACATTCTGACCTTTGAAGTGACATAACACTCTTCTCTTGGTGATCCTGGATTAGAACACAGGGCCATGTACATGCTAGGCAAGCGCTGTACAACTGAGCTGCATCCCCAGCTCAACAAGTGACTTTTGAATGGCCTCCTTCATAATTGTACCACATCTTAAACACATACTTTCCTCTGGGGTGTATTTATAGGGCTCCAAGGGATGTTCTCCATGCAGAGGCATCACATCAGTGCTGTGCTCTGCTTTTAAATTTCTGAATACAGTGACTGGGAGATCTGGATGGTTCTTCCTGAAACCATTAGGAACGGTTTTCTAACAGGCTGCTCCATGGATCCTAGTTCCTGCACTTTATTTCCTTCCTCATTGCAAATGTCAGCGGCTTAGCAGCGGAACCCTGATCAAGCTTTCCTGCCTCTCATTCTAGGCTGACCTTTAGCACCCAGCTCTCTGGCCAGCATTTCTTTGGCACTGGGTATGCAGGGAACTGGCTTCTAAGGGCAGTGGAGGGAAGCTTCCCCAGAGCCATTTGTAAATGCAGGTTTCTTTAGCCACAGTAACCCAGGCTCTCCCTCTGCTTTGTGTAGCTGTTACACTGAAGTTTTCCTTATTCTTGTGGACAGCTTGGCTCCCAGAAGTGGATTCTCAATCTGGGCCAGCAGCTGCCTCCCTGTATCTCAGTGGCCAGAGCCCATGTCCTGGTCAGCCAGCCTCCCTCCCTCCCTCCCTCCTTCCTTCCTTCTCTCCCTCCCTCCCTTCCTTTCCTTTCTTCTCTCTTTCTTCTGTGTATACATGTTCCTATGTGTGCAGGTGTTTGTGTATGCGCGCATGCACGTGCACACACACACACACACACACACACACACACACACACACAGATACATCTTAGAGTCTACCAGGCTTATAATTCTGAGTTTCAGTCCATTGTTGAGGGGAAATCAAGGCAGGAACCTGCAGCAGCTGTCACCTCACAGCCACAGTGGAGAGCAGAAAAAAATAAAGGCTGTCCTCCAGCGTTTGAGCTAGCTGCCTCCATTATGCAGTCTACGGCCCCAGACTGAGGAATGGTGTTGTCCACTTGTGGGGAGATTCTTCTTGTGCAGCTAATGCAACCAAGACAGCCCCTCACAGATAAGCACACAGGCTATGACCTAGACTCTCTAGTTGAGTGGCCTTCAACCTTCCTAATGCTGCAACCCTTTAATACAGTTCCTCATGCCATGGTGACCTCAACCATAAAATTATTTCATTACTACTTCGTAACAGTAATTTTCTACTGTTATGAATTATAATGTAAATATCTAATATGTGAAAATCTAATGTGTAGCCCTATGAAAGGGTTGTTTGATTTGCAAAGGAGTCTGATCCATAGTTTGATCAGAGTCACTGATCTAGACAGTCTTTCACTCGGACTCTTCATAGATGAATCTAGACTGTGTCATGTTGACAGAATCAACCAGCACCATTGTCCAGGTCATGGAAACACTGGAACATAAGGCAAGCCTTTGTAATCATAGACAGGTTTCAGGAAACAGTCAGATGTGCAGAATAAAGCCCTTTTCTGTGTAAGATGAGGTCAGGGACCCTGTTGCTTCAAGTATAACTGAAATCAGGCAGGAATCTAGAGAAAGGATCCTGTAGGACTCAGCAGGGGGTTCTGAAAGCTAGACTGAGATGTGAATCCTTTCCAGAATTCTCTGGAAATGAGCATGCCTCCCCAGTTCCTAAACCCAAAAAAGATAGTAAAAGAGAGAATAAATATTATGGTTTCTGATTGAGGTACCACTTGTCAGCAGCATAGAGATGCTACTGATTCGGAAGAATTCATGACTAGGATGTAGACATGCTGTCCAGTTGAAGGTGAAAGTTGGCATTTCCAGAGACCTGGATAGACGTGCATAGGAGAGAAACAGTGACCGCTGTCAAAGCTAAAAATGTGTTTCTGCCTCAGCTGCCGATGGTGTCAGTGGTGTGAATAGAATAAATATTAGAAGTCTATAGACAAATATAGTCCATCCAAATCTCATGACCTATGTTCTGAGATACAAAACAATACAGAGAAACCAAGTTCTTGAACTGGCAACATCAGCACTCAGATCTGTATAGTTCTATTAGCTTTGCAAAGAGAATCAAACACCACACCATCTGGTTACCGTCAGAAAGTATCAGTCACCATCTTCCAGGGATCAAATACTGCTACAAGGTGATGTTCTTCTCCATCCTCTTAATGGAATGTTTCCTTCAGTTAAATGCATTTTTATCTGTAATAATTAAGAATACAGGGTTGGTTGGGGAGCTGAAGTCATAGCTCCATGGGCAGAGTGCTGTCCTAGTATGCTTGGAGTCCTGGGTTTGATCCTCAGCACTGTATAAATGCATGGTGGTGGATATGCCTGCAATTCCAATGTTCGCAATGTTCAGTAAGTCAAGGCAGAAAGGAGGAAAGTTCAAGGTCTGCCCTGGGCTAAAGAATCTGTGAAAGGAAGGAAGGGAGGAAGGCAAGGAGGGAGGGAGAAGGAGAAAGAGAGGGAGGGACCAAGGGGAAAAGAAGAAGCGATGATTATAGGGTTGTCCCCACATCTCAGGGAATTCAGATTCATTTCTGTTCATATCTGGGGCGTACGGCTGGTACAGGCTAACAGGAGTAGAATGGGGTGTGGAGGGATGATGGAGGTGGGCTAGGGTGATAAGGGCAGGGTTAGTGAGGTAATGGGGTGGAATTCATATTGTTGCAGAATATAGAGATGGGAGGGGGACCCATGGCCTAAGTGTGTGCTTATAACCTGATGGCTACAGTAAGAGGGAGTGCGGGAGGGGCCTCCAGCTCCTTACTGGTGCCCCTGCTTGGGGATGTTTGTACAGCCAGGGGCAGTGAGCCAAGGCTCCCGGAGAAGCACTGGAGGCTGAATGTATCACAGCCTCCCCTCCTTCTGCCTAGGGGTTCTTCTCAGGCTCCAACCCCTTCTTTCAAACCCTTGAAGTGGGGTTATGTTATTGCATTGTAAATAATTGTCCTGCCTAGTGGTTTAATAAAAGTACCGATTGGCAGGCTGGAGAGATGGCTCATTGGTTAAGAGCACTAACTGGTCTTTCAGAGGACCCAGGTTCGATTCCCAGCATCCATATGGCAGCTCACAGCTGTCTCTCATTACACTTCTAGAGGATCCAGCACCTTCACACAGACATATATGCAAGCAAATCACCAATGTACATAGAATAAAAATAAATAAATCGTTTAAAAAATGCTGATTGGCCAAAGGCAGACAGGAAGTGTGGGTGTGGCTACTAGACTAGGAAAACTCTCGGAACAGGAAGACCAGAGCAGAGATGCCAGAGGATGCAGAGGAAAGAAGTTGAAATGCTGCTGAGAAAAGATAAGAATCATGGGTAGTTTAAGAGTAAGAGCTAGATAGCAATATGCCTGGGCCCTAGGTCAATCAGCATAAAATTAATACAAGCACCTGTGTGTTTCTGTGAGACTGCAAGTCTGCAGGTCTGCCTGTCTGGACCACAGGCTGGACAGGACAGAAACATAATACAACAATCCCTGGTAGTTTTTATTTGATTTTCCCACTTAAGTGAAGTTACTGAGTCATGTCAAGCAGGGTATCAGCTTGGAAGCTCACCTGCTTTTGTAATCTGGCTGAACTGGGCATTCATTGGATGTAGTCAGATGGACATCAATATGCCCACACGACAAAGACAGGGTGCAGAGATGTTATGGACCCATAGTTACTCAGTTGGCGATTAAGTACAGAGCTGCCTGTCCTTGGCTGCCAACCTCCAGCCTTGCTAACTCCTTGGTGCTTTCAGTCACTGAGTCTTGGATGTTAGGGCTGGAAGGACCTTTGAGAGATCTGACTTGACACATTCCCTGCTTTCCGTAGGCAAGTGACTCTCATTTCCATGTCATCGGAGCAGAGCTGTCAGAGAAACCAGTGTGATACTTATGCCTCACCCTGGGCATGCCAGGGGAGCTTTGAAGTTCATTCTGTCAAACCACAAGCTACATTGCTTTCTTCCTTTTTTTCTTTTTTGACTTTGATTATCAAGAACAGAGCAGACAGTTTGGCTTAAGGGATCAATAAATAATTTGCCAACAGGTCATTGCAGACTACCTGTCTTTGTTTCTACTCTTCTCTGTCTTGGCCTGGTAGGCCATGATGGACCACAATTGTATTTTAGTGCGTTGTCTGGATGATTCCTTTTGCAGTTGGGGCTATTTAGTCGGGCACATGAGTCTGGTCCCTTCCTTTCTTTAGAAGGTCTGACTGCTGCTTCCTGAGAACAGAAAGACTCAGTACATATGGGGACAAGTCGCTTGTATCCAATAGCAAGGTGTTGGTTCTCACAGGTCAACCATTCTCACAGAGAAATCATCTCATTGTCTTGTAAGTTGGGGTCTCTGTA
The DNA here is from genome assembly GCA_004025045.1 of Sigmodon hispidus. Taxonomy (NCBI): domain Eukaryota; kingdom Metazoa; phylum Chordata; class Mammalia; order Rodentia; family Cricetidae; genus Sigmodon; species Sigmodon hispidus. Next base: position 5,586 of record PVIH01021997.1, on the reverse strand, counting down.
CTTAGTCTTCACCAAGGCAGTGTGGGCTATGCCTTTTGTGTCCATTCTGTTCCATCTCTATGTGTCACCTCACCCCCTGACTGCTTTGGCAACAGACAGGTATGAGCGATTCCAAGATGTCTTTTCCAGGCCAAGACTCTGCAGACTCTCCAAGCAGGGTCCATCTGGTCAGGGGTCAGACACAGTGTTCCTTGTGGCTGGAGCTGTGGCTGTGACCAGGGTCACATGGTGCTTGTACACTTGAGGCATTAGCAGAACTGGAATTGTTCCAGTGGCATGCAATGTGGCCTTTCTTTGTTTTTGCCCTTTGTGTATGAGCCAATGTAAGAAGAGAGCCCGTGGAGTCTAGAAAGCTCCAGGATGGCTGAAGGGGAAGAGATTCAGAGTAATAAGAAAACACAAGCTCAGCCTAGTGACACAGGCCTGTCCCCTCACCTACCTGGAAGATGAGGTAGGAGGAGTCTGTATGGGTTCAAAACCAACCTGAGTAATTTAGCAAGACCCTGTCTCCAAATGAGAAAAAAAAGTAAATATATAAAGGGACTGGGAGAGGAAACTTCATATCTCAGAGCTAGTTAATTTGCCAACATGCATGGAGCTCAGGGTCCAACCCCCAGTGGCAGAAGTGAATGAGGGATGGGGGGAAGAAAGAAAAGTGGGTGGAGGAGAAATGAAGGAGGAAAAATAGAAAAGTAATTACTGACAAGCAGGCTATTAAGTAATGACCACCATTAACTGTAACTATTCCAAAAGCAAATTTTGTTTGGTGGCATTAACAGAGTCTTTCATTACTTGGAGTCCAGTAGGGGAGGGGATAGTTTCATTTTATATCACAGGACGGATCTGTGCTATTGTGGAGGAAAGGGCGACTTCATTGTTAAATCAAATTAGGTCACAGGTAGATCTCCGAAGGCAAGGGAGAGGCAGAATTCAAGAGAGTGAGGAGAGGCTTGCTGCTTCTAGCCAGCTGCCACTGGGCTGAGGTCCTCATGCTGGAGGAAGCAGGAAGCTGGTGCCACCCACAAAGCAGAGTCAGGTACACCCGTGTAAGCAGCATCCAGGCCGAGGAAGCCCAAAGGGGCTGTGCTCCGCTCCACTCTCCACTTCCCAAGGATTCTGCTGCCTCTGATTTCCAGTGGCACAAGTGCATTTTACCCATTTCTGAACTTATAAATGGAATCACACAGTGAAGCCTGTTTGGAACCTGGTTTCTTTCTCTTTCTTACTTTTTTTTAAAAAATAATTTATTTTTATTTTTAATTCTGTGTATGTCTTTGTGTCTGTGTGTGCACATGCACATGAGTGCAGTGCTCTCAGAGGCCAGGAGAGGGCATCAGATTCACTGAAGTGGTTGTGAGCACCTGAAGTGGGCAATGGAAATTGAGCTCCAGTTCTCTTGCAAAATAGTAAGTGCCCTTAACCGCTGAGCCTTTTCTTCCCTCCTTGAGGTCAGTGTCTTGTTTTGTTTCTGAGATTGATTAACATGCTATATGTAGTGTGGACTATCCATTGCACTGCCCTGTCATATTCAAAGTGTATCTGACCCATTTTGCTGTCTAGGAGACTTAGGGAGGCAACTTGCTGCAGTTTCTGCTGCTACCTTCTGGTGTGGCCTTGCTGACATTCAGGCATGGGTTTGCTGAGATCAAGATTAGAGCAGAGATCACTGAATTGTACTCGTCTACACTTGCATGGCTGAGAGTGCCAGTTCCTCATACCTCACCAAAGGATGCTATTTTACTTTAACTCTTCTGATGATCTGCAGCTGCTCGTGTAGCGGATGAGGATGCTGAGGCGTGGGAAGGTGCTAATTCCCATCTTACAAGTAAAGAACTATAGTGTGAGTCCTCAAGGTAGGCTGTAGAGCCCTTTGCATTTGAGACATTGGCATGGGAGGTGCCTTGCTTCCTGAGTGCTGACTGGACTGACTGGCCCCAGCCAGTGTCCTATCACCGATGCCCTGTTCTACTTCTGTGGGCCTTCCTGTCTGTACTTGAATAGCATCCCGAATGCTAGCCATTATGTCCATTTGTATGGGTCCATATGTTTGCACATGTGCATGTAGGTACATGTGTAGTTGTGTATGGAGGCCAAAGGCCACTGTCAGGGTTTTGGTTTTTTTCCTACAGATTGTCACCATCTCTCACCAACCTTGGAACTCACCACCTGGGCTAGGCTAGTTGTGCAGCAGCTCCCAAGAATCTACCTGTCTCCACCTCCCCAGGACTGGGACTATAGTTGCACACTGTCACACCTGACTTCTGAAGTGGATACTGGGGTTCAAGACTCAGGTCTTCATACCTGTATGGCAGTCACTTTACACATTTGAATGTTATTCAGAAAATGTCATTTTTGTACCCTGGAAAACTTCAAGCTGCCCCCAACTCTCATGTTGAATTCAGATTTAAATTTTTGAATTCCACAGATAAATTTCCTAATGAACCTCAGAACCCACTCTTCTTTTCTCCAGCCAGTGTCTGATGGAAGAGGCTAGACAGCCCCATCCAAGGACAGGAGAAAGCCCTGACAACCCATGCAGAACCTTCCAACAGCCAAGCAGCCAGGGGGCAGTGTGCTAGCCTGAGCTGCTTCTGCTGTGGCCCTTGGGAAGGATGTGTCTAAGCCTTTTGCAGATACATGAATAACCAGGCCATGGGTAAAGAGACAAAGCCTGAGGTTAAAAAAAGAACTCCATGATTAAGGACAAATACTGCTCTTCCAGCGGACCCAGGTTCAGTTCCAGCACCCACACTAAACAAGTCACTACTACCTATAACTCCAGCTCCAGGGAACCTGACACCCTCCTCTGGTGTCTTGAATACCTACACTCATGTGCACATAACTACACACACACACACACACACACACACACACATATGCACACACACACTCCTAATTAAAATACAATAAGTATTTAGAACAATACAAAGCAGAATAACAAATATGATTGCTGGAAAGTACATCTAGTAAAACACACATTCTAGCCCGTGTCCAGCGGATGGCCAGGGAGGCTGCTGGTTGCTGGTGGTGAGACTGATGAGACATTTGTAGTCTCTTACATTTGCAGGATATTGGCAACCCTGTCTCTAAAAAATAATAGGATTGAGAGCATTTGACAAAGATATGTCACCTCTGGTCCTCACACATATATGAACATAAACCTGTACACTTATACAGAAAAAATTTAAATTGTAATTTTTGAAAAGATAGTTTTTTTTCCTGTCATATTTTTGCTGCCTGTATTTTAGAAGATAATGAAATTGTAAATTTTTTTGAGGCTCTGGGTTTTGTTATTTTCAAAAACTTGTACTTTTGTGATGATTGGTAAACAAATAAGATAAAAGACAGACAGAGTAGCCACTGTGCTCATGAGGAAATGAGTCTGCACTCATGAAATTAGGAGCTGTGCTAGAAGTGGGAATAAGACATGTGTAACCCTGTGTGGACATAAAGCATATGTGTATCTACACATTTGCATGTATTGCAGAATTATTTACTTGCAATTGATTATATAAAGGATTAATATTTATTAAGGGGCTATATAAACACTCACTGATACAAACTGAACCTTACGACATTTTTTGAAGAGCAGAACTGTCCCACACCGTGTGATGGAGTCAGACCTCTCCCCAACAACAAACAGGAAGGAAGGTCGGCATGCCACAGGGTTCTCAATGGGGGTTGGCCATCCCCATTCAGGATCCTGAGACCCCAAAACTATGCCTCTAGGCCTCCCTCAATAATGCCTGAATTCCACTACACCTGAATCCCACCACATGTATGTGCTTTTTATCAATCCTAATTTTATTAGCCCCTCCCTTGTAAGATGGATAGGGCACTAAAGGCATAATACAGAGTTTTCTGGTGCAAATCCAACCTTTGAATCCATTGGCTACTGTGAGTTCGTGTGAATGAATTCAGGTCCTTACATTTACATATGTCTTGTGTAGAGGCATATGGTGGCATGCATGTGGAGGCCAGAGGATAACCTCAGCTCTTGTTCCCTAGGCTCTGTCCACCATGTTTTCCTGAGGCAGGGTCTCTCACTGTCCTGAAATTCACCAAGCAGGCTGGGCCAACTGGCCAGCCAATCCCTATGCTCTACTCATCTTTACCTCTTCAGTGCTGGCATCAGCAGTGCAGGTCACTGCATCCAGCTCTTCAAACATGTCATTTTTGGGGATCAGACTTAGGTCCTTAAGCTTGCAAGGCAAACACTTTGCTGACTGAGCCACCTCCTTGACCCTATGTCTATTTAATAACAGATATATATTGAATCATGAGCCTAAATAAATTCTTCTTATTGACCAAAAATAGTAGGTGGAGGCTGGAGAGATGGCCACACAGTTAGTAGTATCTGATGCTCTTGCAGAGAACCTGAGTTTGGTTCCTAGGACCCACATTAGGCAGTTCACGGCCCTCAGCTTCAGAGGACTCAGGTCTTCCTCTGGCCTCTGATATCACTGTACTCATGTGCACATACACATCCTATGTAGAAACAATCCTTTAAAATAGTAAATTGATGGCTATTTTGACACTAAAATGTATGTTAAAGTATATTTTATATGTATATTATCATTTAGCTCATTGGGTTCAGTTAGCCCAAATGCTACCCACATGCATACAATGGTAGGGTAATCTATTAGGGCAATCTTCCAGTGGCCACCTGCAAAGAAAAATGGCTCCCTGTCCTGTGGCAGTCAACAACTGTGAGTGGCCCCCTAGCCTAGGAGTCTTACTCCTACTCCGTGATGGAAGTTGTTAAAAAGATGTATTTGTTTTTATTTCATGGGCATAGGTGTTTTGCTTGCATGTGTTACATGTATGAATGTGTGACATATGCATGCCCAGTACTCAAGGAGGCCAGGAAAGGGCAATCGTATGCTTTGGAACTGGAGTTGCAGGTATTTATGAGTTGCCATGTATGGGTTAGGTACCAAAGCTGGGTCCCTTGCATGGGCAGCAAGTGATCCTAAGCACTGAGTCATCTCCCTAGCTCCTGTACTGGGATTTTTAACTGATTTGATCTTGTATAGGTTTTGTACAAGTAACAACAGTTGCTATGAGTTTATGTGTGCAATAGCCATGCGATTTCCAGGGGACAATAATTCACAGGACTTTACCCCACGTTGGTGTCTTATATATTCTCCTCCAGTTAGTATCAAGTGAGATACTCTGTTTAATTAGCTATGGTGGAATCACATTGTATTGAGTGATACCATCATGCCTTACCATGCAGCGCACTCCATCAGGCCTTACCATGCAGTGCACTCCATCATGTCTTACCATACAGTGCACTCCATCAGGCCTTACCATGCAGTGCACTCCATCATGTCTTACCATGCAGCGCACTCCATCAGGCCTTACCATACAGTATACTCCATCATGTCTTACCATGCAGTGCACTCCATCATGTCTTACCATGCAGTATACTCCATCATGCCTTACCATACAGTATACTCCATCATGCCTTACCATACAGTGCACTCCATCATGCCTTACCATGCAGTGCACTCCATCATGCCTTACCATACAGTGCACTCCATCATGTCTTACCATACAGTGCACTCCATCATGTCTTACCAT
>PVIH01021996.1:0-28298 GCA_004025045.1 Sigmodon hispidus | reverse complement strand
AAAATGGAAAGCTCTCCCATGTTCCTGGATTGGTAGGATCAACATAGTAAAAATGGCAATTCTACCAAAGGCAATCTACAGATTCAATGCACTGCCTATCAAAATCCCAACACAATATTTTTTGGACCTTGAAAGAACAATACTCAATTTCATTTGGAATAACAGGAAAGCCAGGATTGCCAAAACAATTTTACTCAACCAAAGAACCTCAGGAGGTATCACCATCCCTGACTTCAAGCTATACTATAGAGCTACAGTAATAAAAACAGCCTGGTACTGGCATAAAAACAGACTTGTGGACCAATGGAATAGAATTGAGGATCCAGACATTAACCCACAAACCTATGAATACCTGATCTTTGACAAAGAGGCCCAAAATATTCAATGGAAAAAAGATAGTATATTTAACAAATGGTGTTGGCATAGCTGGATGTAAGTGTGTAGAAAAATGCAAATAAATCCAAGCCTGTCACCCTGCACAAAATTCAAATCCAAGTGGATCAAAGACCTCAACTTAAACCCAACCACTTTGAACTTGATAGAAGAGAAAGTGTGAAATACACTGTACAAATTGGCACAGGTCACTACTTCCTAAATATAACACCAGTGGCACAGACACTAAGACCAACAATTAATAAGTGGGATCTCCTGAAACTAGGAAGCTTCTGCAAAGCCAAGGACACTGTCAATAGGACAAAACGGCAGCCTACAAAATGGGAAAAGATTTTCACCAACCCTACAAGTGATAGAGGACTGATCTCTAAGATATATAAAGACCTCAAGAATCTAGAGCCCAAAACCTTGAATAACCCAATCAAAAAAATGGAGTACAGATCTAAAAAGGAAATTCTCAACAGAGGAACTACGAATGGCTGAAAGGCACCTGAAAAAGTGCTCTTCATCTTTAGCCATCAGAGAAATGCAAATCAAAACAACTTTGAGATACCACCTAACACCTGTTAGATTGGCTAAGATAAAAGGCACAGATGACAGCCTATGTCGGAGAGGATGTGGAGCAAGGGGAACACTCCTCCATTGTTGGTGGGAGTGTAAGCTTGTTCAGCCACTTCGGAATGCAATATGGCGGTTTCTCAGAAAATGAGAATCAATCTCCCCAAGGACCCAGCAATACCACTTCTTGGTGTATACCCTAAAGAGGCACGTTCACACTCCAAAGGTATTAGCTCAATTATGTTCATTGCAGCATTATTTGTAATAGCAAGAACCTGGAAACAACCTAGATGTCCCTCAACTGAAGAATGGATTAACAAACTGTGGTACATCTACACAATAGAATACTACTCAGCAGTAAGAAAAAATGATATCCTAGAATTCGCAGGCAAATGGATAGATTTGGAGAATGTCCTCCTGAGCGAGGTATCACAAACTCAGAGAGATAAGCAGGGGATGTACTCACTCCCTAGTGGTCTCTAAACAAACAAACAAGAAAAGAAACCAAACATGCCCAAGCGGCAAACCACAACCACTGAACCGCTTGGGATCAGAAACACCCTGGACTGACCCTTAGAACCCCACTCCAACTATAGGAACACCAGACTCACTCTTGAGGGAGGGGGGACAAAACTGGATTTGGCCAGGAGTGGAGACTGATCCAAGCATTATTGTGTCAGTGGGACCATAGGACTGTCTGCTCCCTGCCCAGGGAGGGGATGGGGAGTTGCAGAGAAGAAAAATGACCTGATGTGGTGGGAGGGGGAAGGGCCCTTGAATAAGGATATACAGGGATGGAAAAAAAATTCAGAGGGAAAGCTGAACACAAAGTAAATATATGTGTATCAATCTTTTTTGCATTACCACCCTTGATATGCCATGCTTATGATTCCTATCCTGTTTATAGTTATTGTTAACTTTTCAGCATTTTAAATTCATTTTACTGGTTTTTTTGATAAATACAAAATAAAGAAGGAAAAAAAACCTTACAAACAAATTTAACCTTAGAAGATCCACATTGACCAAATTCCAAAATATCAATTCATTAATTTATAATTATATATGCACAAGTATCGTTCTTTTAGGTGTCAAATTTGCATGCCTAGACATGCATTTTCTATACACAGATCGGTACAGAAAATCAAATTATAGCCAGACTGTATTTGAGAAAGACTCTTACTAAGTAATTCTGTTGCTTTATCAATTTACAGATTCTTGGGGTAGGAGACACAACTCTAGCTGTTTCCACATAGGAAAGAATTTCAGGTAATAAAAGCTAAGAATTCACTTAGCTTTGCAGATAAGAGTTGTTTGTTTTTACGATAACCATTGCTCTAGTCTAATAGACACAATTTTTAAAAATCAGATTACTGTTTGTATACTCTGATAGTATTATTTGTTCATTTCAGAAGAAAATTCTCTAATGTGACTTAACTTTACTTCCGAAAAAAAAATACATCATTTCTTAAATATCTCTGCCAGCTCTGTGGCATAGCTGAGGTTCCTCAGTGAGAGATGTGACTGACTGTAGGGTAGAGACAAGAACCGTGGCAGAGACCCAGAGTCAGTCAGCCACTGGGAAGGAAGATGTAGAAAGATGTAGTTTTAAACATGCCTGATTTGGACATGAATGGGAAGAATGTAACCTGAAAAGAAATATTTTTTTTCAGTATACTTTCTGTTTAGGAAGAAATAATTTTTTTTCCTAAAATAAAAAAGTTACCAAAGTAAAAAAAAAAAAGAAAGAAAGAAAAAGAAAATTAGGCACAAAGTTAAAAGTCAACTTTAAACATTCCAGGTAATTTTTTCTTACTCTAGCAATATGCATTAAGGAGATATGATTTTATTTTTATTAATGCTACCATGTATTCAGCACATTACCAAGGTTAAAGCTGGGGCTTGCTCAAAGAATCAGAGTCCTTTCTGGTTTTACGGAGGGCCAACAAGACGGTTTGCAACTGTCCTTAACTGAAATTGCACCGGGTCTGGCCTTCTTCTGACATCTGTGGTCAGCAGACATGTACATGGTGCACATACTTATGTGCAGCAGAACATGCACACATGTAAAATAAAGAAATCTTTTTATTATTATTATGAATAAAGAAGTCACATTTTCTATCCTTCTGTATCCTTATTCAAGGTCCCTTCCCCTTCCCACCACATCAGGTCATTCTCTCTTCTCCACATCTAGGGTATGAAAGGGGCAATATCAAGCAAAGGGAAGATAACAGCATGCTGTCTCTAGACATCTGCCAACAGTCACTGTTCTCTCCTTGAAGAGCCTCAAACACCATCTCTATGGCTTTCCTCTGGGTCAGTGACTCCACTTGGCATATCTATCCGACACAGAGCACTCTCTCCCCTTGGAACACATCCTTCACCAACAGCATGGTACCCTGATCCTCTGCAGGCTCCTGCCTCTTCTCTGTGTTCCATCATCAGCATTCTCACTTCTCAGCCTTGAGTACCAGAGCTCAAGGAATGCTGTCTTCACCCTATTCTCTCCCTCGATACTTTGCCCCCTGTTCTGTCCTCACACACTGCTTGTTCCTCTGTGAACCCTGCCATGTGCACATGGGCATGGGTTCACATGCACATATGCATGTGGAGGCTTTTGTTGGGAATTGTGTTCAGTTGCTCTTTCACCTTATTCACTGAGGCAGGGACTCTAAATCAAACCCAGATGTAGCTGATGTGACTAATCTTAGAATTCAGCCTTCAGGAGCTGGGATTATAAGTAGGTAGTCATGTCCACCAGGCATTTTGGTTTCTGGGCATCCAAACTCCAGTCTCTGTGCTTACCCCATAAGTTCCTTAATAGCCGAGCCTTTTTCTTTTGCTTGGTGAGCATCAGAATAAACTAAGATTACAGTATATTCAAGAGTGAAGTACTGAATTAAAAGGGCATCTCCCCACCACTTAATTCCTGTTTACCTGCAACCACAGAATATGATTTTATTTGGAAATAAGCTTTTTGCATATGTAATGAATTGAGATACAAGCTCACTGAAAACTAAAGTGGGCCCATGTGCTAGTCTCTTTCCTCATTACTATGTAAAGTACTCAAGACCAACTTTAGGAGGAACAGTTGATTTCCACTCACACTTTGAATTGATGCTGTTCATCATGAAGAGAAGCCATAGTGACCAGAGCTCACACTCCTCACCTCCTTATATCTTGGGCACTGGAAGCAGAGAGTGGACAGGAGGGGACGCTCAGCTATGAGGCCTCAGCACCCACTGGCATAGCACTGTCCACCATCAAGGAGTGCACTCCTCAAGGTTCTACATCAATGTTAGCCAGGGGACCATGTCTTCAGATATGTGAGCCTAAGGGACTGCTCACATTCAGGCTGCAACAACCTTGAATTCAGTGACTGGTATGTCTTTACATGTAGAGTGTTTGACAGAGAGAGGCCAAGAAGAAAGAGGGCCAAGTAAAAATGAAAGCAGAGGCTACAGCCATCAACAAGTCAAGAAACACCAAGAACTTCTAGGCGAGAGGCATTCTTTAAATCAAATCACCAAGAGGTATTATCTCATACCTAAAAGACTGGCTTAAAACAGAAAAAAAAATCAACTCCTTCAGATGATAATTTGAGGACTAGGGAATGGTTCAGTTCATAAGAGTACTTGATGCAAAAGCAAGAGGACCTAAGCTCAAATTCTTAGCCCCCCCCAAAAAAGGTAGTAAGACCATGTGTGACTGTCACCCCTACACTGAAGGATGAATATGGGAATCCCTAGGATGTGGCTGATTAGCCAGTATAGCTGAAATGGTAAGCTTCTGGTTTAGTGAAAAACTCCATCTCCAAAAATAATAATAACAACAACAATAATGATTATGTAAAGGGTATCAGACACATAATGTCTTCCTTTGACCTCTGTGTGTGTGTGCAAGGGTATGCATGGGTGCATGTACATACAATTTTAAAAGCTGACATTAACACTTAGGGGAAGAACAGTTGAGTTCTTGTTTATTGCTGGCCAGAATGCCAAATGGTAAGACAGATTGGGTGAGCTATTTGACCGCTGTTTTCTAGGAAGACAGCATACATGTACCCTTAGGTGCAGACACTGCATTCCCACGTGTTCAGCTGAGAGAAGTGAGAATAAGCACACAGATGAGGTCTGTTTAGAACTGCTGCAGGAGCTTTTCCTTTCCCACTATGAGAGATGAAAATGATCTCTGTTTATTAACAGCTAGATTATGTCACATTCATCTAGAGGAATTCTATTCCATAATGAAAAAGAGCAAGCTACTGATTCACACAACATGAATGAACATTATATTGAGTGTAAAAAGTCAGAACCAAAAGAACACAATGTGTCTGATGGTTTCTATGTAAAATCAGGCAAAGCTTCACTTCCAGGAATAGAATCAGAGTCTTTGGGAAAGAAGGAGCAAGAGGAAGCTTCTTGGATAATGAGTGCTCTCTCTAGCCCTGTTTTGTTTGACATGGTGGTTACATGAGTGCATTTGTGCATTGATTATTTTGATTATACCTGAAGATGAGAATACTGAAGCAAATCCATATGAAGAGGGATTGAATTCATGTCTTCTGTATTCAACAGGGTTATCTAGAGTCACAGAACTTATAAAATGAATCTCCTCTCTCTATATATATGTATATATAATATATATGTAATAAGAGGTTTCTGGACTGGCCTATTCCCAAAGTCCAGACTTGCCTGTTGCTGCTTAGATCCCCCAAAATGACTCAGATGTTTATATTAATTTTATGCTGCTCAACCTATGGCTCAGGCGTATTGCTAGCCAGCTCCTGCATGTTAATTCAACCCTTCTCCATGTATCTGTCCTGCCACGTGTCCCATGGCTCAGCTGTATTGCTTTACATGTTGATTCTTGGGCAGCTGGATAGTGTCTCTTTGATTCTGCCCTCTTTCCCCTGTGTATCTATGCTTGGATTTCTCCGCCTACTTCTAAGATGCCTGCCATAGGCCAAGACAGTTGCTTTATTAACGAATGATACTCACAGCATGCAGAAAAACATTCCACATTATATATTCATATATATATGTCCTTTCTTCTCCCATTGTCCTTATATAGACTTCCAACAGAAGGTGTGACCCAGATTAAAGGTGTGCGTTTCCAACCCAAGGTCTAGATTAAAGGCATGTGATAGCTTTCCTCAAGATCCCAATCAAAAGTATATCATCTTCCTGCCTCAAGATCAGTATTACAAGTGTGCACTCCATTTTTAGATTGTAGTTCATTTCAGATATAGTCAAGTTGACAACCAAGAACAGCCATAACATCTTCCAACAGTATTCTGGAGAGCAGAGAAGAATCCATAGTTCAAAGAGGCCCAACAGGATGCTATGAGGTCCCTTTCTTTACAAACCTTGCCTGTATATCTGTTGTGTCTTAGGCTTTGAAGCCTTCATGCTCTGGGATGGGAAGATAAATGAAGTCAGCCACTTGATTTGCAAATATTCCTCCATGCTGTGCCCGTCTTCTGTTGGACTTTTCTACACCTGTCTGCACTCCACTTCTGATGACTGCAGAAGCGGGAGAGTGCAGCCGTACCAGCTTTCCAACTCATCATTTCCTACTTTCCCACAAACCTAGATTTGTCATTGGCATCCACATCTGCTAAGAGCCCTAAGTCCCTCCAGATAAAAGGCACAAGTCTTCACTCGAAGGCACATTTGGAGATGAGTACTGTATTAAAGAGATCACTGTCTCTGCATCTTCCTCATTCGCATCTTACTCTTCTCACAGTGAGTCCCAGCCTAATAGACGAAGCCTCAGCTTCTCTGGGTGATCAAAACAAGCAGGTTACTCCTGGGCAGCTTAACTGAAGACACGTAGAGCACAGTCTATGGGCAGTCCTACCCTGTACCTGGTGCTCCAACCGAAGACTTCAAGGGAAAAGAGATAATGAACAGGAGAACATAAAGGAGACAGATGTTTGTGAATGGAAAAAACTCACATGGGGAACAGAAGAGAGGAGAGAAAAAGGAGGAAGGTGAGAGAGAGAGAGAGAGAGAGAGAGAGAGAGAGAGAGGAATCGCATGCATGAGCAAGTTTCTGAGTGCATGGCATTGAATACGGACAGTGCTAGAAAGTCCATCAGAGAGGAATACAGCCCCAAGTTTCTAACAACTCAAATGTCATTGTTTTAAGTGTTAACACAGCCCACTTTAAAAGGTTCTGGGTATAGAGAAGTGGCTCAATCGTTAAAAGCACTTGCTGCTGTACTTAGAAAAAAATGAGACTTTATTCATAATAAATTTAAAAAAAGAAAAAGATTCCAAGCACACCTGTTAACTCCAGCTGGAAATCTGACACTTCCTGTCTCTGTGGGCACCTTCATGCAGGTGCAGAGACCCCCTTACACATCTGCGTGCATAAATAAAATAAAATAAATATTTAAAAAAGAATATATTAATATAATTTTTGCTCAGATATTTTTATTCATCCCAATTGCTATCTAATAGTTGTGTGTGTGTGTGTGTGTGTGTGTGTGTATGCGTGTGTAAGTAAGTATCAGGGGAGTCAGCCTAAGGCTTAGCATTTGACAGACAGATGCTCTACCATTGAGCATCCCAAAGCCCATTTTTATTTTGAAGCAAATTTTACCTAAGTTTCCCAGGCTGGCCTTGAAATCATCTTTTAATCCAAATGGGCCTTAAACTTGCACTTCATCTGCCTCTGTCTCCTAAGTAGCTGGAATTATAGGCCACAGGCCCAGGCTCTTAATGGCTTTTTGTTTTCTTTCAGTGATAGCAGGACCTTTTCTGAAGAGCATTCAGGTATGTTTATGAATGTCAGCTCAAGGACCTCACACACTCCCTGGGAAGAAACTCAGTCCAAGGCTCTGAGAGGCACGGAGCAGCTTGGCAAGTCTGCACAGTCAGAAATGGAGCCCTGTTAGAGCCACTCTGAGCCTCGGAGGCACAGGCCCTGTTTTCTAGACTATCTGAGGTTAGGGCCACAGTTTTCTTGGACTTTGGACCTTGCTTGAAGCATTCTGTTTTCCTCTGATATGAACTTGATACTTTTTTCCATGTTTAACTGTTTGGCAGCCATCAGCAAGGGTGATAATTCCCTGTTGTAAAACAGTAACCACTCTGTTTGGATAAGGCCAATGATAATTTATTGTGGTTTTAACCACTCTGTTGCTTAGGCAACCAATATCCTGAATTGAGTTAAGCTTACAAATTTATTACCTGATAGCACTCATCCCGTTCCTTCATGTCCCAGTCTCATGAGTCACACTGACCCTGCTTTAGATGAACTGTGTGACCTGTGACTCCAGCGTATGTGAAGAGCTGAGACAAAGGAGACATATCTCACATGCAGCAACAGCCTGGATTCTTGCTGAGAGCACCAGATAGAATGGGCTGAGGGAACCCCATGCCTGTCTTTCAGTGATCCTGTCCTCGCCTATCAGTCTCTGTTTGCTGGAGAGCAGAGCAGTTGGGCTGGCATGTGACTAATGCTCTGGCACCACTGTCAAGGTTCCTTGGGCTATTCAGTAAGGATCAACACCTCTGTCCTTCTAAGCCCTTCTAGACCATAATAAAACAATACATAACCGAATAGCACTAGTGGTACCTCCCGACACCAGAAGAGTTTCTGTCAGGTCTGGAGGCTGTTGAGTCTGGGATAGAGGAGACTGAGTCATAGATGGCACTTTCTTGCTGTATCCTCACATGACAGAAGGGACTGGGCAGCTGGGGAGTCTCTTTTACAACTGCTTTAAGCCCACCAATGAGTATTTCCTCATGATTCAGCTCTTAGGAGCCCCACCTCCTATGCCCTTCATACTGGGGATTAGCTTTACCATATTTTGGGGGTAAGATGGGAGACAGCAACATTCATCTCACAGATCAGGGTTTTGTAAGGATATAAATCCTCTGTATGAAGCCAAGCGTGGGCTGTTTGGGCCTGGGCTTCTCCCTGACTGCAGTCAGGAATAAAAGTCTTTCGGTTTTACATCTTCTTCCTGGTGTCTTAGTCACTGTTCCATTGCTATGAAGAGACATCATAGCCAAGACAACTCTTATAAAGGAAAGCATTAATGAAGCCTCTCCAGGGTGAGCTACAGCAGGAGGCCAGCGTTACCACACTTCTCAAGTCGAGAGGTGCTTAGAGCTAAAAATAAGTAGCTGGAATTGTGATGGGACAGAGGGCATGCTCACTCTGAGGTGGCTGAATGAAAATCGTCCCCAAAGGCTCATAGATTTGAAGGTTTGGTCTTTAGTGGCACTGTCTGAGAGGGATCAGGAGGCATGGCCTTGTTGGAGGAGATGTACTTTGTGGTTTCAAAAGCCCACACCAGACCCCGTGGCTCTCTCTTTCTTCCTGCTGCCTGTGGATTAAGATGTAAGTTCTCACCTCCAACTCCAGATCCAGCACCATGACTGCCCACCTGCCAGCACACTCCCTGCCAGGATAATAATAAACTAACCTTTGAAACAGGAAACAAGACCCCAGTTAAAAACACTTGTTGCATTACTGTGAATAATATCCATATATTATTCAGTAGTAATTTGAAAGTTTTCCATCTATTGCATTGAAGAAGGCATACCAAGTGTAGGATGATGAGGGTGCTTCTTACATCTCAAACAACCAGGAATGGAAAGAACTCCACTAGAAGATGGGCTAGCCTATAACCCTCAAGAAGCACCCCTAGAAAGCAAGAGAAAACATATCCACCAGATAAGCCCAAAGTCCCAAAGGTTCCATAGTTACCCAAAAGTGTTACCTAGCTGGGGACCAAGTGCTTAAACATATAAACCTGTGGTGATAATTTATGCTCAAACCATAACAACATACACACACAAACACATGCACACACACACACACACACACACGTATGCATGTGCAGATGCACACACAAACACACACATGCAAACACAAGCACACACTCTCACACACATTCACACATGTACTCACACACACATGCACACATGCACGCAAGTACTCACTTCAGTGTCGCTATCAATTGGGAGCTAGAAATGCACTAAATTGTTTATATATAAGCCAAAGGCGAACTAAAATTTGATTTATAGGATATGTTTTAATAGACTGATGCCACTAAAAGTAATTTTAGAAAGTTTTAAATACTAGTGAATGTATTGTTTGTCAAATTTTAGAGGACTGTGTCATGGGTGTATTGGATGTCTGTGTCTACAGCTACTCACTTTACCAGTGAGCACAAGAGTCTCACATGAGAACTCACCCCTCGGTGGCCTTTGTCATGGGCATTTGTAGGTGCTCACATTCTGTCTTTAATCTATCCCCAAACAATTTGTTTAGCTTTGACACTGATTTGTCATTAGTAAGAAGTCTCATTGAATTTCAATATGTAACGTTTAACATCTGAGTTAAAGGGATTTGAACAATTAGTTATGATAAGATAAGGGTTTAAACCTTGAGGCTTTAATAGCTGTCTTGTGTCTGTTTATTTTAAAAATAGACTTTCTCTTTATTCTACCCTTTGGTCCTGGGTCTGGGTGAAACAAGCCTATTCTGATTGATTTGCTCTTCTTTGTTGTCTGTCACCTTGACACAAGCTAGAGCCATTTGGGAAGCAGGAACCTCTGCAGAAAAAAATGTCCCCATCAGACTGGACTCTCGGCAAGGCTTTTGGAGACGGGTGTTATTTTCTTGATTGATAATCCCACTGTGGGTGGTACTGCTCCTGACTTTTTAATACAAGTCCTGACTTGTATTAAAAAGCAGGTCGAGCATACCATGGGAATGAAGCTAGTGAGAGCTTTTCTCCATGGCCTCTGCATCAGCTCCTGCCTCCGGGTTCCTGCTCGAGTTCCTCCCAGACTCCCTCAGTGATGACAGTGATCCAGAAGTGTAGCCAGGTAAACCCTTGCCTCTCCAAGTTGCTTTTGGACATGATGTTTCATCACAGCATCAGGAGGCAGACTATCTGTAGCAGAGCATTAACAGTGTTATCCTGACTAGTTTTCACTGTCAACTTTGCACAACCTGAAGTTACCAGGGAAGGGGTAGCCGTAATTGGAGCCTGGCCTATGCCATTGTCTTGTGATTATGAATTGAAGTGGGAGGGCCTTGCTCACTGTGGGTGGTACTGTGCCTAGGGTGGTAGTCCTGGGCTATGTAAGAAAGCTAGCTGAACAGCAGCTGCCAGGGAGCCAGGGAGCAAGCCAGCAGGCAGTACTCCTCCACGGTTCTGCTGTGAGCTCCTGTTTGGGTCCTGCTTTGGCTTCCCTCAAGGATGGAGTGGAATCAGGAAATATAAGTCAAAGAAACCCTTTCCTCTCCAGGTGGCTTTCAGTTAGAATGGAAGTAGATCGAACACTAAACACTTTTATTTTTCTAAAAATGAAACACATTGAGTTTCAGGTGCCCTTTGACCTCTATCTTTAGCAAACTCCCTTATCCCGTACATACACACACCATCTGCATTGGAAAAAAAATATGCAAACATCCAGGCTCCCTCTCTTGTTTTTCCACCTTAAAAATAATTAGAAACAATAAACAATTCCATCTTGAAATGTTTTGGGGGAAGAATGGCAGGCTGTAGGTGATAGGAAGTGGGAAATAAACAGGATGGGTGAAGACTCCAATGGAGAGGACATAGAGAGACCAACACAGAAGCAGGGACCGTGATGGGGACAAACGACAGGGATGGTGTGGGGTAACTTCCAAGAAATTCTATTAGTTTGTATTTACCCAAAAGTGTGCAATACATGTATATGTATATCACACATATTTATATACAAAATATACTTATACACATGCATATACATATATCATATATATCTTAAAGGAAGTTAAGCCACTGAAGCTGACTATGCTCCCCACAAGAACCATAAACTGACAAAACTTCCAGTACCGAACACAAGAAGTTTCCTTTTGAATGATTGATCAGGGCAGTCCAAGTGATTCCCAAAATAATACAGGTTATCTGTGTAGCCTTTGGCCACCTCATAGAGGTTGAAAATGGATCCCCATTTCTGAAGGCACCACACACTTAGGACACAGGACTCATAAAAATTCAGCTGACCTGAAAGCCTCTTTCCTGCCGTCTACCTTCCACCGCTCCAGAAAATATTATGCAAGCTGCCAAGGGAGGGATGCTGTTACACAGTCCTACCCAGCTGTAACACTATGTGAGCCATGACAATCACGAGCATGCCAAGGTATACCTAAGGTGCAGTCAGTGGCACTCACATGTCAGTGACAACCAGCAACTGTGTAATTGGACCTAAGGCCCACTGAACAGAAGTGATGTCATGCCTGGTCCTGGAAACCTAGCCAACTTCTGGGGCTAGTGAGGTTGTGGATATCAGAAAAGAGTCTACTAAGCCCACTTTACATAATCTCTTGTTACATTCTAAACCTTATCCTCACACCCACAGGTAACTGTAGCTACCAGTCCTCATCACACAAGCCTCTCTTTACAGCAAATGGAGACCACTACAGGAAACCACAGCTGGACACATGCAGAGATCAACAGATCACGAGAGCCCATCTCAACAGACACATCAGCACCACAGCTTCACCTTGGTGGACAGCTCCACCATGATGGACACGTCTGCATCACAGCTCACCATGATGGACATGTCTGCCTCACAGCTACAGCCTCTATGGTCCAGGGAACACTGTAGAAGAGGGCGCAGAAAGATTGTAAAAGCCAGAGGACCAGAAAGTCCACATAAAACAGTCTCTTCTAAAAATAACTGTGCAAACAAGACTTGAATAATAGAAATATTAATGGGTATGTTAATGTAGAAAGGGGAAATTTTGTGGGGTCCTACCCCTAAACAAAGAGCTACATGAAATTTATAACTATTGGGAAAAGTAGGAGAAGCCTCTCCCAGGAATTCAAAGTAATCAACTCTAAAGCCATATCCCCCTTGGTGACCTTCATGCAATCCCCAGAACCCACAGAAAAGTGGAAGTTGTCTTTTGACCTCCATACATGTATTTATGACATGCACGCCCACATACATCATGCACACATATTTACAATATTAATACTAATTTTTAAAATTTATATAGGTTATAAATACTGTGATTTGTTTTATAAAAATTAGTATATATGCACACACATATTTTTGAAAATAAGTACACATTTCCTATCTCCCCCCCACACTTTCCTATTAGTGTATTTCTGAGTTTTTTAAAACTTATTTTTATTTGAATTCCTTTTTAGTTAAATATAAATTCTCCATGGCAATAATTTTTTTAAATCAATTCTTTTGCCATATATCTTCCAGCTATGGTCTCCAATACAGTTTTGTTTGCCTCTAACATGAGTGGAATATGATTGCTACAAGGCTATGTTTGGTTCTGGGGTTTGAGGTCAGCTCCTGTTAGCTGCAAGCAACAGCCTTCCCAGATTCAGTTAAGGAGGAAGGAGATGATGAGATGGT
This sequence comes from Sigmodon hispidus, assembly GCA_004025045.1. Classification (NCBI taxonomy): domain Eukaryota; kingdom Metazoa; phylum Chordata; class Mammalia; order Rodentia; family Cricetidae; genus Sigmodon; species Sigmodon hispidus. The sequence continues at coordinate 14,955 of PVIH01021996.1, read as the reverse complement.
AAGAAGCACACTCAGTGTTTTGGACAGATGCGAAAAGAGGCAGGAGATGCAGTGAAAGACATTCCTGGAGCCAAATGGATCTTTAGGGAATGTACCACTTACATTCCCAGACCCACATTGTTCCAGGGAAACATGAGGACCTAGAGCGACTACGCAGCCAACCCTTGCCAGCCTGGGTCTTCCAAGTAAAGGGAAGAATACTGGAATGTGTTAGGTAAGAGTCTCACTTAGGAAAGCGAAAAGAACCCAAATCTAATATCCTTCTCCTCATTATCTATAACAAATTATACCTAACACTGTAAACAAACACAAATATCCATAATCCATTTTTTGGGAATGTGGATGTAGTCTTCTAGGCTACTTTCTGCTGAATGGGGGCACTGGATCCCATGGGGATCCAAAGAAAAATTTAGTATTGTGGACAAGTCTTCAGTGGAGTAGTCTCTAAGGCTGGGTAATCTCAACCAGTCTCTTTGAAATTGTTTTTGGATGCAGAGCTCAGAGGAAACTTCAACATGAGTGCTCTGAAATGCTGAATCATCTACACCATCCACTTCTATTAGAGACTTTTCAGGGGGTCTCCTTGAAGGATAGAAACCAGTAGATGCAGACAAGTTTCTTTGGTAAGCCAGGGATCCCTCTCCTCTGCATTCCAGCACTTATTGTGCAAGATTTTCGTAGTGAGGTCTTCAATTCTTTTCAGATTTGTTCTTGTCATTGATGTAGGAATCTAACTGGAGTTTTCATGTTAGGACAATATGTTCATCGTCACTTACTAAATAGGCTGATCTGTGAAGCCACCTGTGCTTGTCACTTCCTGTATCCACATGCTTTGTCTTCTCCCCCTCTTCTTCCTCCTCCATCATTCTGAAGACAAGGTTTCATGTAGTTCAGGCTAGACTCTGACTTGCTATGTATTCAAGGATGATCTTGAATTTCTGATCTCTCTGCTCCACCTCCTGAATGACAGGATTGCAGTGTACACACCCAATTTACACTGTGCTGAAGGCTGATCTATCTTGTGCTCACTAGGCAAGCATGCTATCAGCTGAGCTCCGTTCCCACTGGTCCTCTTCTGTGCCTCTCTAGGATGCTTTCCCTGCAGGCAGCTTCATCTGCCCACCCTTTCTCTTTCTCACATTGTGTTGGCAATGACAATTTACTTTTCTATATAAAATCTAGAGTTGGTTTAGAAACCACCCAAATTCTGCAGGGTTTTTGTTTGAGACTGAGATTTCTCTATAGATAGTGAGGCAGAGCTGACATGTTTATGCTTTTGAGTTGGCTTGCCCATTATTCAGTTCTTTCTTTTATCCTTAATAAAGTTTTATACTTTTTGAAGCTTTCAAATGTTCCATGTGTATATGCCATGAACCTTTTATGCCTTTTTTTTCTGTTGAGTAAAGTGATATTTTATTTCCTTGTTCATTAGTGTTGATGGGTAAAAAGGGACACACTGTTTTGTTTTTATGTTAATCCTGCAACCAGACACTTGTCATTTTCTTTTGTCAATGCAGTAGCTTGTCTGTGCTTCTTTATTTAAAAAATTAGTTTTGTGAATTTCATACATAAGTACTGTATTTACATTGTTTCTCCACAACCCTTTTGACTCATTGCCAACCCCCCTATAATTCATTACCTCTTTTTAAATTACTATTGTTACATATGCATACATACATACAGTCATATGTAGCTGAGGCTGTGTAGTGTTCCTTGTATGTACATGTGCTGAGGACTGACCACTTAGATTTGAATGCCTGGTCAGAGAATGTGTCCCTGAAAAAAACTGATTCTCATCTTAATAGCCAATGATTGCTGTAGACTGTAGTCATCACCTAGAGCAGGGTCCTACAGACCCCCATCCACACTGGCTTGTCATATGTAGATTTTTTATGTAATCATATAGTTGAGATTTCCCTTGTCACATCTAGATGGCACTATCTCATAGCAGGCATCCTGTTCCTCTGGTTCTTAAAATCTTTCCAGCTTTTCTTCTAGGATAGTCCCTGGGCCTTATACACATGAAGGGCTGTGTTGTACATGTATCAGCTGGGATTGGGCATCTTATAATTACCTATTCTCTGAATTTGGACTAGTTGTGGATCAATTTATAATATCTATCTGTTTTTTAAAAAGTTTCTTTGATGAGGAGTGAGAACTACACTGTGAGTCTAACAATAAGCATTTAAAATGCAGTAACAAATTATATTGGTTTAGGCAGGGGTAGATCCTTCTCAGAGTCCATAATCTCTCCATCCACAGGTAGTTGGCTAAGCTTACAGTACAAGGCATGAATTCCCTAATATTGAGCAGGCCCTGAGTTCAATTAGACAGCTATTGGTTACCATCTAGGTAAGAATGCTGCCGTTGCCCTAGTGGGGATGTCTTGCCTGGCCAGTTATTACTGTGCTTCCTGGGCTTCACGGTTGCTGATTGCTTTTCTTCTTTGGAAACTTAGGGTCTTACTTTTAAGTGCTGAGAGACAACCAGCAGAAATGACAATAGCCTGTGTTGATTTAGGAGTCTTTTGGGTCCTTCTGAACTCTAAGGGCAGGTTTCCCATGCCTGACACTGGAGTTTGGCCAAAGAGTACTAATTCTAGAGAAAACATCATCTCGAATTCGGTAACTCCATCCAAACTACACCACACACACACACACACACACACACATATATACCACACACATATATTCACACATAGACACACACTACACACAAACATCACAAACATTTGCGCTCTCTGTCTCTCTGTCTCTCTGTCTCTCTGTCTCTCTCTCTCTCTCTCTCTCTCTCTCTCTCTCTCTCTCACACACACACACACACACACACACACACACACACACACACACACCCCTTATTCCTAAACAAGCCTTCCAAACAATTTGTCTTTCCCAAACATCTCTAGTGCCATTTACTCCTCTCCCTGTGCATTGCCCTACCCCTTCCCCAGCCTAACCCACCCCCAGTGTTTCCCCCACTCCCCCTTCCATAGCACACGTGTGCTCTATTGCCCTTTCTAGAGCTCCCTCTCTCCCCTCCCATATGATCCCTTTCTACTATTCTGCCTTCTGCACTTACTCCAGATTATTAATTCTCATCTGAAAATCCAGAGCTAGAATATGCAAATGAAAAGAGAACATGTGGCATTGTTTCAGTTCCATCTATTGATCTAACCAATTTCTTTTGCATTTTTTTCCTTTGGTGAATAAAGTTGTTTTCTTCTCTGTGGAATGGACTGTTGATATTCTGAGAATGTTGAATTGTGCTATGGACAGTTACTCTCTGCCACCTGTGCTCCTGTTCTCCATGGGGGTACTTCAGAACACTGCTGCACTGCTCCAGGGTTTTCAGAAAAGAGCTTGCTTCCTGAGATTAAGGAGGCCCCTTCCATTTCTGATTCTTAAGCGTTTCTCTTTAAATAAGAATGTTTGCCTTGCAAGCATGAGGCCCTAGATTTGATCCCAAGAACTACCACCACCCCCTCATAAATAATAATGAAAAGACAGCTAGGGCAGAAGAGATGGTTCAGGGCTTAAGAGCTTGAGTTCCAGAGGACCTGCGTTCAATTCCCAGTGCATGGTGGCTCACAACTGTCTGCCACTCCAGTTCCAAGTTACTCAATATCTTCTTTTAACCTCTGTGAGTACCAGGTATGTAGGTGATACATAGAAATACATGCAGGTAAAATGCTCAAGCATATAAAAATAAAATAAATAAACACTAATTTAATTAAATTAAAAGATGGGGGGATTAGTTTGTGCCCTGTCTTTTTTATTTTTCCCAGACAAGGTTTGTTGGTGCAACCTGTCCTGGAACTTGCTCTGTAGATCAAGATAGCTTTAAACTCACAGAGATCTACTGCCTCTGCCTCTCATGTGCTGGGATTAAAGGTGTGCACAACCACTAACCATACAGCTAATTGAATGTGTGTGTGTGTGTGTCCTATCTTTTAAAGAAAAATGGGTGTTCAACTTGTGGAATCAAATGTATCATTATTTTATTTATTTTAAATCTACAAATATGATACGCTTTGACTGATGGATTTTTCTTATTATTTTTTGTTTTGTTTTTATGTATTTTGTGTGGTGCTTTGTCTGCATGTGCACCTTGAACCAGAAGAGGGCACTGGACTCCATTACAGATAGTTGTGAGCTACACTATGTGCTTACTGGGAATTGAACTCATAACCTGTGGAAGAGCTGCCAATGCTCTTAACTGCTGAGTTATCTCTCCATCTTGGACTTTTCTGATAGCCTCACTTTTCTGGTATAAACCCAAACTATCTGTCATCAAAAAACATAATGATAACAGCTTTCCGTTCATTTACTAAAGTTTGCTGAGAAGTATTTTGCTGTTTTTGAGACAGGGTATCTTTATGTGACCTGGCTGTCCTTGAACTCACAATGTAGACCAGACTTTCTGGAATTCACAGATACCTGCCTGCGTCTGCTTCACTTGTACTGTATTAAAGGCATGTGTTGCTTGGGTGTCACAGAAGACCACAGGGCAGCAGACACGATGGTGAGCTCCATAACCTCAGGGATCCCTGGTCTCCGCTGCTCTTCAGAGTCCCAGCTACAGAGAGGCACTACTGATTCCTCCTCAGGATCCCGGAGGATCCCTGTACGTGTGTGCAGGCTCCCAGTTTGCTCATACACTGCTCCTTACATTCCCATCCAGTGACCTGGTGATTTGTCAGCTGGTTCCTACAAAACATAAAGAAATGGACTAAATGTCTGAACTCATTTTTGTTACTTGTTAGAAAACAAACAAGGGGAAACTCACAGACCCCTGACCCACACCTGACTAGGAGCTGATGAAGAGTGAACCGAGGAAGCAACAGGTAGATGCCAGTGCAAAAATAACAACATAAAGAATAACAAGACACCACCAGAAGAAGCTAGTGGTTGTACAGAATCAAGACCTGAGCATAACAAAGAAAAGGAAGCAGAGGGAAACAGCCTTAAAAACAACTTTATGAAAATAACAGAAGCCTTAAAAGAGGATATAAAAATTCCCTTAAAGAAATAGAAGAAAATACAAACAAAAAATTGGAAGACACTAACAAATTCCTGAGATGAAATAAAGAAAACCAAGAAAAAGGAAAAAAAAAAAGGTGAAGGAAACATTCTAAGAATTAAAAATTTAAATAGAAGCAATAAAGAGGGTAAAAACTGAGGCAATGCTGGAAATAGAAAACCTGGAGAAACAAATGGGAACTACAGATGCAAGCATAACCAACACAATTCAAGAGTTGGAAGAAAGAATCTCTGGAGTGGAAGATTCAATAGTGGAAATAGATATGTCAGTCAAAGAAAACACTAAAGCCAAAAAAGTCATAACACAAATCATCCAGGAAATTTGAGACACCATGAAAAGATGAAACCTGAGAATAATCTTAATTGAAGGAGAGGAACACCAGCTCAAAGGAACAGAAAATATATTTAACAAAATCATAGAAGAAAACTTTCCAATATAAAGAAGGAAAAGCCTATAAAGATTCAAGAAGCTTACCTAATAGACTAAATCCCCCCAAAAGGCTACTCTTCACATAATAGTCAAACCACTAAAGCTACAGAACAAAGAAAAAAATAATCCTTGTATCATATCAGGCCACCATGGTCTAAAGAACATGTTGTTCAAAAACAACAAAAAATCATAGAGAGCCTACACAATCACAGAAACTGAATATCTCTCAGTTGAACCACCTCTGGGTCAAGGAAGAAGTTAAGAAAAAAAAATCAAATACTTCTTAAAATTCAATGAAAATGAATCCACAACATACCCAAACTTATGAGACACAATGAAAGTAGTCTTAAGAGGAAAATTCATAGCACTAGATGCCTATATGAAAAACCTAGAGAAATCCCACACTAAAAAACGAACAGCACAGCTGAAAACCTTAGAACAATTAGAAGCAAACTCACCTAGAAGGAGTAGACAGCAGGAAATAATGAAACTTAGAGCTGAAATCAATACAATTGAAACAAAAAGAACAATATAAAGGATCAATGAATCAAAGAGTTGGTTCCTTGAGAAAATCGACAAGATAAGTAAACCCTTATCCAAACTAACCAAAAAGCAGAGAGAGAGAGTATCCAAATCAACAAAATCAGAAATGAAACAGACATAACAGCAAACCACCAGAAAATCCAGAGAATTATCAGATCATGCTTTCAAATCTATACTTCACAAAAAATAGAAAACCTAGAAGAAATGGACAGCTTTCTAGACAAACACCACTTACTATAATTAAATCAAGATCAAATTAAAGACCTAAACAGACCTATAACTCCAAAGGAAACTGAAGCTGTCATAAAAAGCCTTCCAAGTAAAAAATGGCCAGGTCCAGATGATTTCAGTGAAGAATTCTACCAGACATTCAAAGAAGAACTAATACCAATACTCCCCAAACTGTTCCATAGAGTAGAAACTGAAGAAATATTTTCAAACTCTTTTTTTATGAGGCCACATTAACACTAATACCCAAGCCACTCAAAGGTGCAACAAAGAAAGAGAATTACAGACGTTACAGACCATTTTTTCTCATGAATATTGATGCAAAAATTCTCAACAAAATTTTGGCAAATTGAATACAACAACATATAAAAATTATCATTAACCACGATCAAGTAGGCTTCATCCCAGAAACACAGGAATGGTTCAACATTCGAAAAACTATAAATGTCACCCATCATATAAACAAACTGAAGGGAAAAAAACCACATGATAATTTCCTTAGATGCTGAAAAAGCCTTTGAGAAAATCCAACACTCCTTTATGATAACAGTCCTAGAGAGAGCCAGAATACAGGGAAAATATCTAAATATAATAAAGGCAATTTACAACAAGCTGACAGCCAGTATCAAACTAAATGGAGAAATACTCAAAGCAATCCAACTAAAATCAGGAACTAGACAAGGATGTCCTCTCTCCCCTTATCTATTCAATATAGTTCTCGAAGTTTTAGCTGAAGCAATAAGAGAAAAAAAGGAAATTAAGGGGATACAAATTGGAAAAGAAAAAGTGAAACTATCTCTATTTGCAGATGACATGATTGTATACATAAGTGACCCACAAAATTCTACCAGGGAACTTCTATATCTGAAAAACACCTTCAGCAATGTAGCAGGATACATGATTAACTCAAAGAAATCAGTAGCCTTCCTATACACTAAAGGTAAAAGGGCTGAAAAAGAAATAAGGGAAACATCACTCTTTATAATAGCTGCAAATATCATTAAATACCTTGAAGTAACTATAACCAAAGAAGTAACAGACCTATTTGACAAAAATTTTAAATCACTGAAGAAAGAAATTGAAGAGGATACCAGAAAATGGAAAGATCTCCTATGTTCCTGGATAGATAGAATCAACATAGTAAAAATGGCAATCCTATCAAAAGCAATCTACAGATTCAATGCAATTCCCAGACCTTGAAAGAACAATACTCAATTTTATTTGGAATAATAGGAAAGCCAGGATTGCCAAAACAATTTTGCTCAACAAAAGAACCTCAGGAGGCATCACTACCCCGACTTCAAGCTATACTATAGAGCTACAATAATAAAAACAGCCTGGTACTGGCATAAAAACAGACTTGTGGATCAATGGAATCGTATTGAAGATCCCAACATTAATCTAAAAACCTACAAACACCTAATCTTTGACAAAGAGGCCCAAAATAGTCAATGGAAAAAAGATAATATCTTTAACAAATGATGTTTGCATAACAGGATGGTAGTGTGCAGAAAAATGAAAATAGATCTAAACCTGTCACCCTGCACAAAACTCAAATCCAAGTAGATCAAAGATCTCAACATAAACCTAGCCACACAGAACTTGATAGAAAAGAAAGTGGGAAATACTCTCGAATGCATTGGCACAGGTGACCACTTTTTAAATATAACACCAGTAGCACAGACACTAAGAACAACAATTATTAAATGGGACCTCCTGAAATTGAGAAGCTTATGTAAGGCAAAGGACACAGTCATAAGACAAAATGGCAGCCTACAGAATGGGAAAAGATCTTCACCAACCCTCCAAGTGACAGAGAACTGATATCTAAACTATGTAGAGGACTCAAGAAACTAGAGACCAAAACCTCAAATAATCCAATTGAAAAATAGGGTTCAGAGCTAAAAAGGGAATTCTCAGCAGAATTACAAGTGGCTGAAAGGCACTTGAAAAAGTGCTCAACATCTTTAGCCATCAGAGAAATGCAAATCAAAACAACTTTGAGAAACAACCTGACACCTGTCAGATTGGCTAAGATAAAAAACACAGATGACAGCCTATGCTGGAGAGGATATGGAACAATGGGAACAGTCCTCCATTGTTGGTGGGAGTGTAAGCTTGTTCAGCCACTCTGGAATGTAGTATGGTGGTTTCTCAGAAAACTGGGAATCACTCTTCTCAAGGATCCAGTAATACCATTATTGGGCTTATACTGAAAGGATTCACATTTGCACCCCAAAGGCATTAGCTCAACTATGTTCATAGCAGCATTATTTGTAATAGTAAGAACCTGGAAACAACTTAGATGCCCCTCAAGTGAGGAATGGATTAACAAACTGTGGCACATCTACACAATGGAGTATTACTCAGCAGTTAAAAAAGAATGATATTCTAAAATCTGCAGGCAAATGGATAGATTTGGAGAATATCCTCCTGAGCGAGGTAACATAGGCCTGGAATGATAGACATGACATGTACTCACTGAGAAGTGGGTTTTAGACAAAAAGCAAAAAATATACAAGCTGCAAACCAGAAACCCTGAACAACTTGGGATGAGAAGGAACTTAAGAGTGACATCCAGGGATCCTCTGGGAAGAGAAAATAGAGAAGATCTCCTGAACAAATTGGGATCATAATGGGTAGCAGCCAAGAAGAGGTGGGAACAAATCATCACACAAGGAGATAATTGAGTGAGAGGACCAACAAAGAAGGAAAAAAAAAAGAGATAGAGATAGAGGTCTTGATAGAGGAAGCCAATGTGGGGTTGGAAAGAGGCCAGGTGCCAGGGAAACCTCCAAGAACCTAAGGGATGTCTCTGGCTAGGACTCCAAACAATAGTGGAGGGGGTGCATAAACAGGACTTCACCTACAATTGAATAAATAACTACCCTAAGCGTCATTATAGAACCAATCAATAGAGGCAGAAGCAGAGATTCTTAGCTAAGCACCAGGTTGATCTTCTGATCTAGCTAACTCAGACACAAAGGTGTGTTTCTATGCTAAATAGCTCCCCTAGCTGCAGTGGTAAAATATCCCCCATGTATTCTAGCAGGAGTACTGGTGGTAGGAACATGAGGCAGCTGATCTCCTGCATCCATCATTATGAAGTGGAGAGCAGTGAATGCTGAGCTCAGTGGGCTTGCTTCTGTTCATGCACTCTGGGCTCCCAGGTCATGCAGTTAATAAGTCTTCCCAGCTCTGCTAATTCAGTCTAGATAATCCCTCCGAGCCATGCCCTGTGGCTAAGCTTGTCTCAATACCTGTTCACAGGCTTTTCTACTGGAAGCAGAGACTATCTGCTGTCAAATCTACAGTCAGTATTAACCATCATACAGAGGCAAGCCATGCATATGTCAACTGGTCATCATTCTTAGCTTGCCCTCATAGAGTCGAGGATAGATGAAGTATCAGATATGGTTTAGTCTGGCAAACTTTTCTGAGTATTTACATCCTTAAGTGACTTTTAAAGTTCGTGTTTCTGGTTCATTTTCCTGCAAGTCAAAGCAAAGCTGTGGGAGACTGTTTTGATTGAGTTGGGCTTGTTCATGAGGGACATGAGGCCATTGCTTCCCAATGGCTGAGCTTCCCCACTGAATTTGAGAGAGAAACAGTGTAATGTTTGAACTTCACTGGAGGCACCTGATCCTTGACATCCAACCAGGCCTTAAGTTTGGCTCACAAAGACCTCCTGCACACATTCGGTCTAATAATGCCCGCTGTCAGACCAGATGCATAGCAGCTGTCTTTTTGTGGCTTTGCCATTTCTAGACTAGAAACGAGAGACAATTCATATATTATTGAAAAGTGTTAGATTGATACTTGATTCGCAAAGGAGAGCTATCAATCAAACATAGACTATAGGGCACGTATTTTTTCACATTCATAGGCAAGTAGATCTGTTTCTAGAGTTCTTTGTACTGAACATATTTTATTTTCCGAGTCTTTGTGCATGTGGACATTTTATGTTGAACATATTCCGCTCAGACCCTTAACATTCCTTTTCCTGCCTCTCCTTTGCTCAACGATTTTCTTTGTTACCCTGGATAGTTTCTACTTTTATACACACAAACAAACACATAGACACATACACAAAAAGACACAGAGAGACACATACTCACAGAGACATATACACAGAGAGACACACACATACACACACAGAGACATACAGACATATCTACATGCAGAGAGATACACACACAGACACACTTATAATTAACTCTAGTTGTCCTCATTTTTCTACAAACAACACAGTTTGATTCTTATTTACAGCTGGAAAAAATCCTATCCTGTACATACACACACACACATACACACACACACACACACACACACACACACACACTTTTCTTGCCCATTTTACTGTTGTTGGACATGTAGGTTAGTCACATAGCTTAGCTATTTTGAATGGTGCCGCAAAAACCAATGTCTAAATATCTCTGTGGTATGTCAACATGAAGTCTTTTTGGTTAGTACTTAGAGGTGGTACAGCTGGGTTGAGTGGAAGGTCTAGTCTTAGTTTTTTTGAGAAACCTGTTTATTGGGTTCTATAGTGGCTGACTTAACTTACTTTCCTCCAGCAGTGCATAAGGGATCCCTTTTATTCACATCCCCAGCATTTGTTATTTTCTCCCAGAGTTCCTCCTGAATCTCTGCCCTCCTGCTCCAGGGTCCTAGAGGTCAGTGCTTGGTAGAAAACAACTCTATTGTGAAGTTCATGTCAGAATCCCCACATAGCAACCATACCCACTGTGTGACGGTGCCATGGTGCAAAAGGTACAAGGTCGGAGCTGGAACATTCTTTGGTGTGTTGGTCATCAAGAACTGACTCTGGACAGTTCCAACAAAGGGACATTTATAGAAAAGTTATGGTATGGCTTTGAAGTAGGAGATGAACCTAGGCCTGAGAGAGAGAGAGAGAGAGAGAGAGAGAGAGAGAGAGAGACCGTGCAAGCTGCTGGGCATCTGGCTGGAGTTCCTAGTGCTTCCCCAACAGTCTTGGCAATTTTTGAGCAACTTAATATGATCATCTAGGAGGCAAACAAGCAGGCATGTTTGGATTGGATTAACTGAGGTTGGAAGATCTTCCCTGAGTGTGGGTAGCACCATCCAGGGGGTCGTTAGGGAAGCACATACTCATCTCTCTCTGCCTCATGGCTGTGAATACAATATGACCAGGGTTTAAGTTCTGCCAGCGTGACCTCCCGACAGTGACTGATGCATCATGAAACGTGGAGCCAGAATAAACACTTCTCTACATTATTTTTGTCAAGTGCTTATCACAGCAGTGAGCAGGTGACAGACTTCTCAGATGGACTCTAAACAAAGGCCAAAACCATGTGAAGGTGGACTCCAGGTGAGTGAGCTGTGCTGTATGGAGAGAGGTGGGCTCCAGGTGAGCTATGCTGTGTAAAAAGAACACAAATGGTGACCCCAAGTATTGCCCCAAGGAATCTGGCTGTCCAGTAGTTAAGGACTGAAGCAAGCAGGCGAGATCATTCCTCTCTCAGGCCTAATGCTTGGGAATCCAGTATCACTTTGAACATATCCCATGATGGGTACACATATGAAGACAAGGCAGTCTATGATTATATCATATTAAAGAACAAAACTATCAGATGTTTAATAGTGGTGGTGGCATATGTCTTTAATCTCAGCACTTGAGAGACAGAGGTAGGCAGATCTCTGCAAGTTTGAGGCTTCCCTGGTCTATAGAACAAGTTCCAGGACCGTTAGAGGTAAAAAGAGCAACCATGTTTCAAGAAAGCAAAGCAAAGCAAAGCAAAGCAAAGAGAGAGAGAGAGAGAGAGAGAGAGAGAGAGAGAGAGAGAGAGAGAAGAGAGAGGGAGGGAGAATATCTTTCTGCTGAAAGAAAAATTGACTATTAGGTTTGGGGACACCAAAAACACTATAGGTATAAAGATTAGTAGTGTGTTTTGTTTTGTCTTTTCGAGGCAGAGGCATGGTTTCTCTGAGTAGCCTTGGCTGTCCTGGAATTTGTTCTGTAGACCAGGATGGCCTTAAACTCACAGAGGTCTGCCTGCATCTGCCTCCCAAGTGCTGGATTAAAAGTGTGCACACCATTGTCAGGGTAGATATCAGTAGTCTTTTTTTTTGTAGATTTATTCACTTACTATGTATTTAGTGTTCTGCTTGCATGTATGCCTGCATGACATAAGAGGGCACCAGATCTCATTACAGATGGTTGTGAGTCACCATGTGGTTGCTGGGAATTGAATTCAAAACTCGTAGAAGAGCAGCCAGTGCTTTTACCATCGGAATCATCTCTCCAGCCCCTGATAGCAGTAATCAGATACAATGTACATGAGGAAATAATCTTTCAGTTACTGAAGATAAATCAGTATGTTATCTTGGAGGTTTCTCTTGTTCTAGCTTCCTTATTCCTTCAATCCTTAATATAAATAATTTATCTCGAATGTCTCTTCTAAAGTGTAGTATTTGGGACTGAATGTGAACTCCAGATATGGTCTAACAGTAAACTTCTATTACTATGACTATGGATTATACGATCATTGCTGTGATGATTGGGTTATGGTTCATAAGCACCATTACTAAATCTGTTCTCCCTTGTATATTTCTTCAACATTAATTTTTAAACACAAAAATATGGTCTGGGAGCACAGATCAGTTGGCAAGCACTTGCCTAGCATGGATGAGGCCTTAGTTTTGATCCTTAGCACCTCAGAAACTGAACATGCATGGTGTAATCCTAGTACTCAGGAAGTAGAGGCAGGATATCAGAAACTCAAGGTCATTTTCAGCTATATACCAAGTTCAAGGCCAGCCCCAGATGCTTGATACTCAGTCTCAAAATACCAACAACACAAGTCCTGAAACATTACAAAGAACCATGCATGCATGGTAGTTCATAATTCAAATAAAAGAGGAAGAATGATGTCATCATTTAGCTTATTCTGATTTGACTCTGCCTTTCTATTATTTATTGATTCATATAAATTCTAGGCTTTATTCCAAATCAGTGATGTCAAAAACTTAAACTAACCAAGGCCAAAGACAAATGTCTCCACAAGTTGACACTGAGGCATTGCTTGAATCCCGCTATTAAACCACCTGCTGCAATCCAGGGCTCTTCAAATGTGTCAGGTGGGGGATTACTGCTCTACTGATGAGATTTACTTTAAAGGAAGAAAACTAGTTCTGATCTAATAAAGATAGAACAAGTAATAAACAGCATTATTTATCAATTAAACTTTTTTTATAATAATACTATTAAGTTTATTAATAGTAAGCAATATTTTAAAATGAATACTAAATTGTGCCCAGTGAATCACTGGAAACAGAACATGGCAGATGTGTGGCTGGTGTGGGCAGATCATCCTATTGTGCTGTAACCCCACCCCCCAGGAAAACCCCAATCTAATTCTATTTCACGCTGTGTGTAAATTTCCCACCTGATCCAATGTCATTTAAACAAGGGATTTTCCCAAGTGTTCTCCTTTAAGCAGAGCCTCTGTGGCTCCATCTGGGTTCTCCTGACCCCTAAGCTCTATGGAGTGCATGAGTCAGGAGAACAGAATGAAGAATGGAAAGTCAAGGATGGACTCATTGGCTCATTCTCTGGGAGGATCCAGGAGGAAACCAGTGTCTAAGGCAGGACAAACGGCTGAGGTGTCTGCATCCAAGTCTGCTGCAGGCTGCTAATGGCCATGTGCTTGCTGCTGGGTGGGTGCTGGCCCTGTTCCCAGGCGCATGGTTCAAACATGGTGCAGTCACCACAGCAGGTGACAGGGATAAAAGACACAGTTTTGTTTTGTTTTTTGTTGTTTGCAGGCCTTTGGCTCCCCTTCTCCATTTTATGTCACACATAGGTTCTCTGAACTGATACATTTCTGTGGTTTTGCTTCTTATATCTTCTGTACATACTTTATTAGCCATAACTGATAGCATGATTCATTTGTGAAGTGATTGTATCACCTTAAAAAGCATTCAGTGCTAGAGAGATGGTTCAATGGTTAACAGCAGTCGCTGTTCTTTCAGAGGTTCTGAGTTCAATTCCCAGGACCCATATGTGGCTCACAGCTTCCCAAATCCCTCCTCCAGGTGTTCAGGCAAAACACCCATATGCATAAACATATCTTTAGGGGCTGGAGAGATGGCTCACTGGTTAAGAGTGCTCTTCCAGATGACCTGGGGTTGATTCCCAGTACCCACATGGCAGCTCAAAACTGGCTTGTGTCCACTTCTGGCCTCCTTGGGTACCAGACACACACATGATGCACAGACATACATGTACGCAAAAACACCTATAGACATAAAATAAAAATAAATGTTTTAAACAGATTTTTAAACAGCATTTTAGCAAGTTGAATTCCATCTTAACATGCAGGAGAGTCTGGAGTTGATGGTCTCCCGAATAGCTCCTTCCTGTACACTAAAGACATGTCTATAGGTAAAAAACCACCAATTGGCAGATTTTCTAAGTCTGTAGATTTAGTCTTTATAAATTATGGCTGACATGGTCAGCAAACACCACTTTCTTTTTTTTTTTTTTTTCTTCCTTCTTTATTTTGTATTTATCAAAAAAAAAACACAGTAAAAAGAATTTAAAATGTGGAAGAGTTAACAATAACTATACAGAGGATAAGAATGATAGGCATGGCTTATCAAGGGAAGAAATACAAATAAGATTGCTACACCTATATTTTCTTTGTGTTCATCTTTCCCTCTGAATTTTTT
>PVIH01021995.1:15693-28398 GCA_004025045.1 Sigmodon hispidus | reverse complement strand
AGAGACCTTGAATAAGGATATATAGGGAAAGCTGAACACAAAGAAAATATATGTGTAGCAATCTTATTTGTATTTCTACCCTTGATAAGCCATGCTTATGATTCTTATCCTCTGTATAGTTATTGTTAACTCTTCTGCATTTTAAATTCTTTTTACTGTTTTTTTTTGATAAATACAAAATAAAGAAGAAAAAAAAATATTTTACTTATTTCAAATTTTGTACAAATTTTAGTACTACTTATTGAATACTTTTATTTTAACATAGCAACTCAGTTTCTGTAAAATAATAAAAATCCAGACATAGTGACAATTCAAATAAATATAGTCTATGGAATATTTAATAACCACATTAATTAAAAATCTGTACCTGGACTCTATCATTGTAGCTTCACCTAAAAATGCTAATATTATAACATTATTCTAAAAGCATTTTAATAGATGCCTATCTAAGAAAAATACAAATTAAAAAGCTATCTTTTTTGTCAAGGTATACAGACAAATTTTGTTCAAGCAAAATTCAGGAGTATTTCTGAATATTCTTTTCAAATTATTTTATTTTATTTTATTTTATTTTTATTTAAAGACAATGTCTCATATATTTCAGAATGCTCTCCAACTCACTATGTAGTATAGAAGAGAATTAAATTTCTAATCCTTCTGTCTATACCTTCGAAGTGCTGGCAATACAGGCATATGGCTCATTGCTTAGTTTATCTTGTACTACTAACTAGACTTTATTTATGATAGGAAAGCACCCTGTTAATGAAGCCATGTCTTCAGCTACTCAATATCATTTTACACAAGGATCCATGCATTCTTTTTAAATATTTACTTAGAGTTCAAGGACCAAACAGGTGTACAAACTTTCAAATTTGAAAAGTAAAACCTTTGCAAAGGTTTTTAATTTTGTCTCAGG
This sequence comes from Sigmodon hispidus, assembly GCA_004025045.1. Lineage (NCBI taxonomy): Eukaryota > Metazoa > Chordata > Mammalia > Rodentia > Cricetidae > Sigmodon > Sigmodon hispidus. Next base: position 27,482 of record PVIH01021995.1, on the reverse strand, counting down.
ACAAGCATAACTAGTATTATTTGAGAAGTAGTGAAGAATGCAATTTACAAACTTACCCTTGGATGACTGAGCCAAGATATCTGTCATTGAGACTTGGAACCTGTGCTTTTTAACAAGCCCTCTAGGGGATTATAAAGTATGCTAAAGTTTAAAAATCACTAGTAGAACAGATGCCTCAGGGTTTTGGTAAAATTGGGTACAATTAGCATTTCCTTCAATATGCCCCATTTGAAACTGTCTTTGTTTATTTCCTTTTCATGTGTCCACTATTTTCTATTTAAAAGTTATTTTTGTTTTACTTACCAATCAGTGTTTCCCCTTCCTTTCCTCCTCCTGTTCAACCCCCAGTTTTCTCCACCTTATCCCACATGCACTCCTTAGAAAGGGTAAGGCATCCCATGGGGAGTCAACAAAAGTCTGACATATCAAGTTGAGACACAACCAAGCTCCTTTCCCTTGTAGCAAGGCTAAGCAACGTTTATTTATATAGAAAATGTGATTCAAAAAGGTAGCTCATGCACTAGGAATAAAACTTGGTCCCATTGCCAGAGGCCCAACAAACTGCCCAAACTACACAATTATCATCCATATACAGTTTAGTCCCATGCATTTTCCCCAGCTGTCAACCCAGAGTCAGTAAGCTTCAAGAGGCTCAGATCAGCTGTCTGTGTGGATTTCCCCATCATGATCTTGACACATTTGTTTATATAATTTTTCCTCCCTTTCTTTGATTAAACTATGAGTTCTTCCCTGTGCTTAGCAGCAGATATCTGCATCTGCTTCCATAAGTTGCTGGATGGTGTTTCTATGATGACAATTACAATTGTTGTGGCCATCAATTTTAATACATATGAAGACCAGTTTAGGTACCTTCTCCACTATTGATAGTAGTCTAACCTGGGATCATCCTTGGATTTCTGGGAATGTTCCTAGCACTTTCCAATGTGTGGTGACATATTGTATATTTAATAAAATTATTATGGAATATCAGAGGACAGAATTACCCACAGCTAAGCCATAAACATCAGGTAGTGGTGACTCATGTCTTTAATTCCATCATTTATGAAGCATAGATCCATCTGAATCTCTGTGAGCTCAAGGTCTAATAGCCAGGCAGTGATAGTTCACACCTTCAATGCTAGCTCTAGGACAGTTGAACCAGAAAGTAAAATGGGTGAGTGGGGAAAGAAATATAATGCAGGAGAAGGCAGAAATTCAACATTCTGTCTGAGTATCCAGTCAGCCTGAAGACACTTCAAGATAGGACTTACCCTGATGAACTTAAAATGTTGGCTGGGTGAGAATTGGCTGTGGTTTGTTACTTTTCTCTATTATTCCAGCTTTTTCCCCAATACCTGACTCTGGGATTTATTATAATACTAAATAGAGTTTGTGATATATCTGGTACTCAAATTTTGGGGTACAAATTTACAAAAAAAGATGCACAGGCCAGAACTACCCATGGCAGGAGTAATTACTTGGCTAGCTAAGTTTTCTGTTTGAATTTAGATTTCAGTCTTAGACAAAGACCACCATACGTGTTTATTCTCCACTATCACCTAAGTGAGTTTTTAGACAGTGTCTTCCCTTTCTGAGGGTGTTGTGTTTTTTTTTTCTTGATCCCTTCCCTAGGCTGCTACCATATACTAGGTAGCTGTCCCACTTTACAGTCATCTGGATCATTGACAACAGTTTGTTGAATCAATTGGGATTTTTTTAAAAAGGGGAATTCATTTAAGGCAGAGAGAGAATTTTTCCCACATTAAAAATGAGAAATAGTATTATGATGGAAGTTGTTTGATCTTTGTTTGATATTACTCTAGATGGTTTGAATTGGAACTGGTAAAGGTAAAGATAAATAATGTCGATGAAATTGTCATGATATCTATTATAAATATTGTTTGGTTATTTCTATTTTACCATTTAAAAAGTCAGTTAATGAAAGTGTCAATTTGAAAGTTTTAGAAAAGCTTGTTAATAAAGAATACAAAGATATTCAGACCTAGACAAAAGAATTTAAAGAACCAATCTCAAACTTGCCTTGTAAGATTTCAGAAAAATAGCTTAAGACTTTCAAACACCCAAACTTAATATACAGAAATTGCCAAATGATAAAAACTATGCAAAAGTTGAATGGGCCCCAGTACAAATGTTACATTTAAGAAGATGCAAAGAAGCAATTGTCACTTATGGAATATATTCCTCATTTGTAAAGCAAATGTTAATTTTTTGTTCAAATTGCAAAAGAACTATCATTAATGACTGGGCATATATGGCTATGGCTGTCTTGGAGGCTGGACCACAGTTACAGTAGAAGACTTGGTGGAAGGAGAAAGCTAAAATCATAGAACAAAGAAGCAAAAATAGAGGATATTAATTATCCACAAACCAACTTCTTGGCAAGGGAGTTTATTCTAATGTAGAAAGACAATTTTTTACAATAACCACACCCTGGATTCATGCGAAATGGCAGCCTTCAATGATTCAGAATAAATTGAAAAAAAATAAGAAACCAAATTAAGTTAATTACAGAAGTGATTCATGCCCCCCCCCAAAAAAAAACCTTTACAGAATTTTTCTTACAAAGTTTTACTGCTGTAGTAAATACAGTGGTACTTGATTTAGAAGCTAAGTGAAAAATAATTGAATCTCTGGCTCTCTAACAATGCAAAAGGATAATTAGGCTATTAAAGGCAAGATTAGCACCCTTGAAAGATTGGATTTGAGATAAAGCAAATATGGAATCTCATAACTATGATGATAATTGGTTAGGAGAGATTATTTCTAGAGTTTTAAAGAAAAATTTAAATATTAAATGTTAAAACTGTAGAAAGCAAGGTCACATAAAATGGAACTATAAACAAGGCATTCAGAGAAACAATGTCTTTGTTAAGAATAAGCCCAACATAACATCATTTCCTTCTGGAATATGGAGAAGGTGTAGCAAATGCAGGCATGGGAACAATGAATACAGATCAAAAAGGGACAGGTGAGGTAACATTTGGAAAACTTCCTGTGGGTACTTGCAAAATCCCTCTTATCAAATTCAGTATAATCTTATCCAGTCATTGTGGGAAAAAATCCCTTTCCAGAGCAATTAAAGAACCTAATGCCTATAGTAAAAACTATAGTGCTCTAGACAGTAGAACAGATATAGAAGGGAGAACAATAAATCAGGGAAAGCATAAATCAAAAGTGATAAATGTTGTAGTAAGTTTTTTTTGGCCTGTTTGGGTCTGGAGATTTGTGACTGGCACACGTGTGGTGCCGGCGGTGTGGAGCCTGGTCTGTGTGCCCGCAGCTTCTGTCCCCCCAAAAAGAAATGAATCACACGCTTATATATTTTAACACTGTTTGGCCCATATTTTATATACATTATTAGCTACCTCTTTTATCTTAAATCAACCCATTTCCATAATACCCACCACGTGGCTTGCAGCCCGTGGCTCACCTGAATTCCTACATGCTTCTTCTTCGGGGGACAGATGGCGACTAGTAAACTCCACCCCTTCTTCCTACCTGCCTGCCTCTAATTCTCCACCCACTTCTATGGTGCCCTACATAGGTCCAAACAGTTATTTATTTTACATCATACAAAAAACATTCCACCACAGATAAAGATTAGAAAGGGAACCTCACAAGTTGCAGTTGGGGAAGGGTTTTGCTTTTGTTTCTGCAGGTGAATAAAAGTTATTGATAACATCAAAATTAATAAAGATTCAATTCACACAAGAGAAAATTCTTGATAACAGGAAATAATAGCTCATCCACCTATGTCGAAATTCTATAAGCTGTAAGAAAAACTCACTAAACAAGGGTCAGGATAGGGTTTTGTTTTTGTGTTTACAAAAAAAAAAACAACTAGAAATACCAACCTTTTATAAGTCAAAAAAAACATGTGTTAGTTTCATGCATGAAAGCAAATATACACTATCAAGGCCACACATGACAGTATATTTAAGAGAGAATTCCCAGGCGGGTGCAGAAGCACAGGAGCAGGACAGAAGTCAGGGGACAGAGAGAGAGACGGGAGCATGTGCAAGCCATCTCTTTTAAGGGAAGGGGCATGTATGGATATGTGTCATGGGTCCAGGAAGGTGCTTCTGTATGCAATGCCACAGGGTTTATGCAGCCACGCACAGGGGCTGCCTCCATACAATGTGCATCCTACCTGAGCCAAGTTGGCTCGGCTACGTGGAATGCCAGGAATCCTTACACCATGGACATATAGATATCTATAACATAAGAAAAGGCTATCCATAAAAAAAGTTAACAAGTCAAAAAAGACCCTATTGGCACCAATATATTCTACAGGGTAAAATCGCACTGCCTAACATATATGTATGTGTGTGTGTATGTGTGTATCTTTATTTCTTTTTTTTTCCTTCTTTATTTTATATTTATCAAAAAAAAACCAGTAAAAAGAATTTAAAAATGCCGAAGAGTTAACAATAACTATACAGAGGATAATAATCATAAGCATGGCTTATCAAGGGTGGAAATGCAAATAAGATTACTACACATATATTTTCTTTGTGTTCAGCTTTCCCTCGCTTCAGCAGCACATATACTAAAATTGGAACGATACAGAGAAGATTAGCATGGCCCCTGCGCAAGGATAACAAGCAAATTCGTGTATCTTTATTTCTAAGAAAAGTTGAAGCCCCAGTTTGATTATAAGTTAAAAATGGCTTTGAAGTTAATTGTGGCTTTCTCCTTTTGTAAACTCAAGCATGCTTATTAAAGGAAAATGTAAAATCTCTGTATTATTTTAGAAGAGCCACCTGATTTGGGACAGAAGTAAAACTAAAATTATAGGAGTACTTTATTGCTACTAATCTCATGATCATTTAATATAAATATTATGTCATACATATTAGTATATGTTATAATATATGTTTACATTAAAATTTGTCATGATAATGATTATAGGAAGTACTAATTGTAGAAAAAAAGACTTTATTTAGCAGCCTGTATATTGGTTTTGGTTTTAGTCTGTTATCAGTTTTCTGCAATAAACAATGACAATGCATAAATGAGATCTTACAATTCTTCAAAAGGAAGATGGGGCCCCACAACAATTTCACATGAACTATGACAATGCCACTAGGCTGACAAACAATCAGAGATTGGCTTTGGACTAGAAACTGTTAAGGCCAATTTTGATGTTGCTAGGTAAGGTAAACTGGCCTTATAGCCAGCTCAGTTTAGGTCTTGAGACAATCCCTGCAATTTTCCATTATGCAGAGACTGGATAACAAATGATATAGCTACTTATTTTAGGATTTGACAATTAACTTTTTTTCTTTTTAGGATCCCCTAAAGATACCATCTCACCCAGAGATCAGGAGATAAATTTATAAACATGAAACCCACATTCCCAAAAGTTGAGGTGGGTCATTTTGGTCTTTCAATGAGTTATAAATAATTGTCATTATTTAGAATGACTGATTGCAAATTGTTATTGATTATGGATGAGAAAATAACTAAATAAGGGAGATTAAATGTTGGGTTCTTAATAAAAAATAGAAAAAAAGGGATAGAGATACAATAAGATAAAACAGAATATTTTTGAATCAACTCTGATGAAAAGAGGATAAGAAATGATAGGATATGAAGGTAGATTATTGAATATGCTTTTTAAAAACAATTACTAGTTTTAAATATTTTACATTTAATTAAAATTTTATATATTGTATATATGTTATGTATATTGATACAAAGTTGAGATTAATTTTGTTACTGCACATTATATATTGTATATATGTTATGTATATTGATACAAAGTTGAGATTAATTTTGTTACTGCACACATATTTCTACTCTTCTCTAAGGTATTGTACATATCAGTTTATATAACAATGTAATACAAATTTCTAGTCCCTGAAGTTATTATCAACCAATTCGAATATAAAAAGGTACCAGTTAGTAGTTATTCATTACAATCAAATTACAGTCATATTAGATATGTTTTCAAGGTCAAAACATATATTTTAGATAGACAGGCTATATTCAAATTATTCAGAGATTCATAGAATATGACATTTAAGATATTTTAATAACTAGGTTTTTAAAATGTTTATGACAATGAGAAATTTCTGCTCTTGGCAACCCCCATCTACTTCAGAGAAGATGAGGTGCACTGAAGAAACTCCATATGGAGTGGACTTTCTTTGTGGCAAAAGTTAGCCAGTAGGCCAAAATTACCTTTGCCTTGATTGCAGACAGTATGATGTCCAAAATTGGCAATCAGGATATAAAGGAAAGAACTGCTGAAAATTCCTGGGACAAGATATGAAGATCTTTAAGAATATCCTAGTTTACAGATAAGTCTGTCATATATGCTAGACCCATAGCCCAAAGATGATTGCCCCAATGCAACAGAGAAACCTTGGGTGACTCTCTAGGCATCCAACCTGTCATTTTTCAGAAGTCATTTATTCGCACTTCCTATTTACTTAGTGAATATTATTTCTTTGATGGATTTGTGAGGGAATTGAAAATTAGTTATATTTCAGTTCTTCTAGTTATAGTTTCAGAAAAGAAATTTAGTAAGAGGTATATAGTATATAACTTTGAGAGACATCAAAAGATAGTCTTCAGTCAACAATACAAGTTAGATAGAAAATGAATTAGGTAAAATATTTTGGACTCACTAAAATAAGATAAATAATGAAACATTGTCTTTGAATTTGCCAATTGTTAATAGACTGGACATTGCTGATATTATTATTGTTTATATATTATATATAGTTATTGTTTCTATTGTATACTTTATTTTTTATATTAGTTATAACCTTTTTAAAAATTTTTTTTGACACAAAAGAAGTGGTGATATATTCTAGTCTGAAATTTCTGGCCTGGCCTAGGCTCAAAGTAGACCTGCAGTCTCATAGCTGCTTAGCCCAAATAATCACACAAAGGCTTATATTAATCACAGCTTGTTTGGTTTATGGCTCAGGCACATTATCTGTTACTAAATAGCACTTCCAATTTAACCCATTTCTATTAATCTTTGTCTTGCCACACAAGATGGTTCAAGTGATGGAAGTGATGGCTCTCATATCACTTCCTTTTTTCTTTCTAATCATAAAAGAGGGTTTCAATTTGAACATAGAAAAATTAAATATATTTAACATATTAGGAAAGAATTAGAATTATACAATTTTTGTATTCAGAAAATTAAAGAAAGTATTCTGTCATCTACCTTATCCTTGTGAGTCCATAGTTTTACATCTAATTTACCTTTTATTATAACTAAGGAAAATTATAACTATCTAATCTTCAGCTCCATCAAAGACCACAGAAGGATACAATATTACCTGCAAAAGCAGGAAGTGCATCACAAGCATTATTCAAATTTGAGAAATGACAGAGACATCTAGATGCCTGGACAGTAACCCAAAGTTTCTCTGTAAGTTTGGCGCATCTATCTTTAGCCTACATGCCTAGAGTCTCTTGCAGACCTTTTAGTTAAGCAGGAAATTTGAAGGTGTGTTCCTTCCATTTTGGCAAAATTTTGTCACTCACTTCCCCCTGTCTCCTACAGAATGTCTGTGAAGCAAAAACCTTAAGAACCATCTCAGCTTGTTTTGGCAAATTCAGAGGTCACTTTCCTATGGTTTCTGCATGTCCAGTTTATATGACATACTGTCAAACAGTCAAAGCAAGAAAAATGACTTAAACAGTGGCTAACTTTTGCCTCAAAGAAATTAAATTCTATAGGGAGTTTCTTTGATGCTCATCATTCTCTTGAGAAATATTGGTGCTGTCAAAATCAGACATGTCTTTACTGTTCAGAAAAGATTAAGTTCTTAAAATATTTTAAATGCCGTAATCTGTAGGTCTTTAAAGTATTTAAAGATTGCCTATCTAATTAAAATATATCTTAGTATATTCAAAAAAAAACCTAACTAATGTGACTATAAGTTTGGTAAGTTCAGATGATTATTAATCTATGTTTCTTTTTTTGACTGTTAAAGTCTACTGTATTATAGACTTTTTTTATTATGAATAAAGTCTTATTTTTTATCCATGTATCCCCTTATTCAAGTTCCCTTCCCCCTACAGCTTCTTCCAGTCACTATCTCTTTTCTTCACATCATTTTATTTCCTTCCCATAAAGGGCCCACGGTCCCAAGGAGGCTTAGTTCAGCATCCACTCCAGACAGATCTGCTTTCCTCATCCCATCGTCAAGATTGGGTCAGGTGTTCCTCTGGAGGAAATGGGCTGGAAAATGGCAATCCAAGGTGTTTCTGATTCCAAACTGTTCAGTGGTTGTGATTTGCAGCTTGGGAATGCTTTGCTTTTTGTTTAAAATCCACAAATGAATGAGTAAACCTCTGCTTATCTTTCCGGGTTTGTGATACCTCACTCAGGAGGATATTTTCCAAATCCATTCATTTGCTGGTAAATTTTAGGATATGATTTTTTCTTACTGCTGAGTAGTACTCCATTGTGTAAATGTAATTACAGCTTGTAATTCCATTCTTCAGTTGAGGAGCATCTAGGTTGTTTCCAGGTTCTTGCTATTATGAACAATTCTTCTATGAACATAGTTGAACTAATGCCTTTGGAGTGTGAATGTGTGCCTTTAGGATATATACCCAGTATTGGTATAGCTGAATCCTTAGGGAGATTGATTCTCAGTTTTCTAAGAAACCCCCATATTGCATTCCAGAGTGGCTGAACAAGTTTACACTCCCACCAACAATGAAGGACTGTTCCCCTTGCTTCATCACCTCTCCATCATAGGCTGCCATCTGTGTCTTTTATCTTAGCCATCTGACAGGTATAAGGTGGTATCTCAAAGTTGTTGTGATTTGCATTTCTCTGATGGCTAAAGAAGTTGAGCACTTTTTCAAGTGCCTTGCAGCAATTTTTAATTCTTCTGCTGAGAATTTCCTTTTTAGAAATTCTGTTTTTTGATTAGGTTATTCAAGGTTTTGGGCTCTAGTTTCTTAAATTCTCTCTATATTGTAGACTTCAGGCCTCTGTTACCTGTTGGGATGGTGAAAATATTTTCCCATTGTGTAGGCTCTCATCTTGTGTTATTGACTGTGTCCTTGGCTTTACAGAAGCTTCTCAGTTTTAGGAGGTCCCACTTATTGATTGTTTTTCTTAGTTTCTGTGCTACTGGTATTATATTTAGGAAGTGATCACCTGTGCCAATGAGTTGGAGGGTATTTCCCACTTACATTTCTATCAAGTTCAGTGTGGCTGGGTTTATGTTGAGATCTTTGATCCACTTGAATTTGAGTTTTGTGCAGAGCGATACACTTGGATCTATTTGCATTTTTCTACATTCTATCATCCAGCTATGCCAACACCATTTTTTAATGATGCTATCTTTTTTCCATTGAATATTTTGGGCCTCTTTGTCAAAGATCAGGTGTTCATAGGTTTTTGGGTTAATGTTGGGATCTTTAATTCGATTCCATTGATCCACAAGTCTGTTTTCATGCCAGTAGCAGGCTTTTTTTTTATTATTATTATTACTGTAGCTCTAGAGTATAACTTGAAGTTGGGAATGGTGATGCCTCCTGAGGTCCTTTTGTTGAGCAAAATTGTTTTGGCAATCCTGGCTTTTCTGTTATTCCAAATGAAATTGAATATTTTTCTTTTGAGGTCTGTAAAAAATTGTGTTGTGATTTTGATATGAATTGCATTGAACCTGGAGATTGCTTTTTGGTAGGATTGTCATTTTTACTGTGTTGATCCTCCTTATCCAGGAACATGGGAGATCTTTTCATTTTCTAATACCTTTTCAATTTCTTTCTTTTTGTGATTTAAAGTTTTAGTCAAATAGATCTGTTATTTCTTTTGTTATAATTACTCCACAGTATTAAATGCAATTTACAGCTATTATAAGGGATGATGTTTCTTTTATTTCTTTTTCAGCCCTTTTATCTTTAGTGTATAGGAGGGCTACTTATTTCTTTGAATCAATCTTGTATCCTTCCACATTGCTGAAGGTGTTTATCAGCTGCAGAAGTTCCCTGATAGAATTTTGTGGGTCACTTATGTATACAATTGTATCATCTGCAAATAGAGATAGATTCACTTCTTCTTTTCCAATTTGTATCTTCTTAATCTTTTTTCTTTTTCTTATTGCTTTAGCTAAAACATTGAGAACTATATTGAATAGATAAGGGGAGAGAGGACAACCTTGTCCAGTTCCTGATTTTTGTGTGATTGCTTTGAGTATTTCTCCATTTAGTTTGATGTTGGCTGTCTGCTTCTTGTAAACAGCCTTTATTATATTTAGATCTTTTTCATGCATTCAGGATATCTCCAGAACTTTTATCAAAATGGAGTGTTGGATTTTGTCAAAGTCTATTTCAGTGTCTAAGGATATAATCATGTTTTTTTTCCTTTAGTTTTTATATGATGGATGACATTTATGGTTTTTCATATGTTGTACTATACCTACATTTCTGGATGAAGCCTACTTGATCGTGGTGGATGATATTTTTTAGATGTTGTTGTATATGGCTTGCCAAAATTTTGTCAAAAATTTTTCCATCAATATTCATAAGGAAAATTGTTCTGTAATTCTCTTTCTTTGTTGCATCTTTGAGGGTGTTGTGTATTAGGGTAATCATGGCCTCATAAAAGGAATTTGGCAATATTCCTTCAGTTTCTCCTGTGTGAAACAGTTTGAGGAGTAATGGTAGTAATTCTCCTTTACATTTCTGGTAGAATTCTGCACTGAAACCATCTGGAGCTGGGCTTTTTTTACTTGCAAGGCTTTTAATGTCAGCTTCAATTTCCTCAGGGATTATAGGTCTGTTTAGGTATTTAGTCTGATCTTGATTTAATTTTGGCAAATGGTACCTGTCTAAAAAACTGTCCATTTCTTCTAGGTTTTCCATTTTTGTGGAGTATAGATTTTAAAAATATGTCCTAATAATTCTCTGTATTTCCTGGAGGCCTTTTGTTATCCCTCTTTTTTTGTTTTTTTTTTTTGTTTTTTTTTTTGAACAAGGGTTTATCTATCTTGTTGACCTTCTTAAAGAACCAACACTTTGATTCACTGATTTTTGTATTGTTCTTTTTGTTTCAATTGTATTGATTTCAGCTCTAAGTTTGATTATTTCCTGCTGTCTACTCCTTCTAGGTGAGTTTGCTTCTAATTGTTCTAAGGCTTTCAGCTGCGCTGTTAGTTCTGTAGTGTGGCATTTCTCTAGGCTTTTCATATAGGCATCTAGTGCTATGAATTTTCCTCTTAAGACTGCTTTCATTGTGTCCCAAGTTTTAGTATGTTCCTTCTTTAGGTTGGAAAAGTTTTCTTCTATGATTTTATTGAATAAATTATTTGTGCCTTTGAGCTGGTATCCTTCCCCTTCTTCCATTCCTATTATTCTCAGGTTTGGTCTTTTCATGTTGTTCCAAATTTGATGAACATTTTTGTTATTTTTTTTTTTTTTGGTTTTGATGCTTTCTTTGATTGATTTATCTATTTCCAATATTGAGTCTTTTACTCCAGATATTCTCTCTTCCATCTCTTGGATTCTCTTTGTTATGTTTGTATCTGTGGTCCCAGATTATTTCTTTAGATTCTCTATTTCATCCTTTCCTTTGTTTTGTGCCTTCTTTATTGTTTCTATTTTAAATCTTAGTTCCTAGTGTGATCATTTCATCTCCCTTTCTTGATTTTCTTTCAAGGATTTGTTCATCTTTTTCAATTCTTTTTTTTTTTTTTTTTTTTTTTTTTTTTTTTTTTTTTTTTTTTTTTTTTTTTTTTTTTTTTTTTTTTTTTTTTTTTTTTTTTTTTTTTTTTTTTTTT
>PVIH01021995.1:0-15593 GCA_004025045.1 Sigmodon hispidus | reverse complement strand
CTTTTAAGGCCTCTATAATATTCATAAATGTGTTTTTACCCTTGGCTCCTCTGTTTCCTCTTCTTGCTCTGTTCAGGTCTTGGTGTTGTAGAGCCACCAGTTTCTTCAGGTCTTGCCTTGTTTTTTATATTGTTATATATATTCTTGCAATGGCATCAGTGGTTCACAGTCAGCTCCTACTCAGTTGTGTCTATTGGGTTTGTGTGTTTCCTTTCTGTTCTGAGCAAGTGGTCTGCACAATCTCTGACTCTTCTCTGGACATAGTTGTATGTTTCGAAGGTGCCTGATTGTCTGTGATAATGCAGCTAGTCCTGGAGCTGGGGCATGGCTGCTAGAGTTCCTTTCTGCTAGGCTAACTGGGAAAGTTCCCTCCTAATTAAAGCCTAGGTCCTGTCTGCTAGCTAGAGTCTGTGATTAGAACCTTGGGTGTGACCCCAGCCCCAGAGAGGGATTCTCTGGACAAGCAGCCCAAGACCTGGAATCTGCTATCCTCTGATTCCACTCTGGACATGGGTCTGAGTTTCAAAGGTATCAGTTTCTAATCTATATTTCTTAATTATACATTACAATTAAAAAGATTGCAGAAACATAATATCTTAAACTAAAGTAGAAATTTACATACAGTATAACAAAATTAACCTTATAGTTGTATCAATAAACCAAAATTATAACAATGTAAGGTATTTTCAGGTTCGTTTGAATTAAAGTAGGGTTAATAATCTATCTTTTTATTATTTCTGTATAATATTCTTCTTTTTCCCTAAAAAGATATTGACAATGACCATTAAACATTTGTAATGAAAATAGACCTTTATAAAAATATTTTGGGAATTTGAGCATAGATTTCCATATACCACCTAATTCTGATTACGGCATTGCAATCTTATGGGGGTCCTGAAGAAGAAACATCTTAGCAGCCTTGAAACTGAGGTGACCATCTCTTTCCATTAGAGATTTATATAGGTTGGATTAATCCAGAAAGATTTATAATCAAATGTCTCTTAGCAGCTCTTGCTCCTTAACAAATTCAAATAATTCAAAGACAACATAACATACAACATCTAGAATCTGTATATTTTCTATCTTTACATGGCTTATTATTATTTTTACATTATTTCTTTTATAACTACTTTATCTTTTTTCTTTTTTTCTCCCAAGCCTATAGGTATCCTTAAACATACTGTAAATTGTTTTGAAGTATTTTTTGACTGTCTTTACTATTTATCTCTTATCTTTTTCTGTTTCTGCTCTCACCCTCACCTTTAATCTGTTAAGGTGTGGCTAGGATTAAAGGCTCAGCTAAGGCAGTTTGGCCAAGGTACTGGCAGGAACCACATTTATGACCCCAACTCTGGGGAATTTTAGGTTCCACACTGTCAACAAGTAAAGCACTGTTGCCTGCTGCTCATAAACCTCATTTAAATGTTTGGGAGCAAGGCTTCTTAAATAAGCTCTGTTTTTTAACCACTTAGGCTGAGTCAGGACAGGAAGCCTGTCTTTACAAAAGCTGTGTCTCTGCTCACTGCCAGCAAACAGAGCTGACCCAAGAAAATATTTAAACTAAGAAGCTGTTTCATTTTGTCTGTAAAATCAGTAACTTTAAATTGGTTGTAAGTAACCCGTGCTTGTACTGAAGCATCTTTAAGACTTTAGGAACACATGTGCAGCTCAGGGTACAGGCAAAAACCCACCATTTTGTAACTCAAGCCTGAACATCACTCTATACCATGGCCCACTTGAGAGACACAATTTGTAAGCTGTTTTTGGCTCCATTTTTGGGTTCTAGGACCCGTTTTAAGTTTCTTCATGCTTTATGTGGATGCAATTCTCCCACACTGAGCACCATTTGTATTGTTAAGTTTATGGTGTGGTCTAGGCCCAAGGTCCAGACCTGCAGTCCAACAACTGTTTAGCCTCAAATAATTACACAAATGCTTATATTAATTACTAATTGCTTGGCCTGTTGCTCAGGCTCATTACCAACTAGATTTTACTCAATAAAACTCATACAATTTTATTAATCTATTTCTTGCCACATGGCTCCATGGGTTTACCTGTGTTCCATCACATCTTGCCCCCTTGGCATCAGCTCACAACATCTAAGTGTGACTCTATCTCTTTCCCCTTTATCTATGCTTGGATTTCCCACCTGACCATAAGTTGGCTTGCCATAGGTCAAATCAGTTTCTTAATTATCTGATGGTAATTCACAGTGCACAGAAAGACATACCACATCAATATTTTGTTTATTTAATAAAATTCATCTGGAATATCAGTGAACAGAATCACCTCTAGCCAAGCCATGCAGTGAGGAAGACCTGACCCACACTTTTAATCCCATCATTCTGGAGACCTCTGTGAGTTCAAAGCCTGACATTTAGGCAGTGTTAGCTAACAACTTTAATCTTAGTTCTAGGAGAATGAAATAGGAAGTTAATTACCTGGGCAGGGAAAGAAATATAAGGCAGGAAAAAGCAATAATTTAGAGTCTGTCTGAATGTCTAGTCAGGCTGAGGACCTGTGAAGATAGAAATTACACTGTTTGGCCTGGAAATTTGGCTGGGGGAAAATTGGCTGTGGTTTGTTCCCTCTCTCTGACATTCCACCTTTTCCCTCAATATGATGGCTCCAGATTTTATTATAATATATAATAAAATTTATGCAATAATTGAGTTTATTCTTAATCCCAAAATGCCTCCCTCTATCAAGGTATTTGTTTCAATTTGCTCTCCCTCTCAGATTGTCCCCCAGCTCTACCATCACATTCCTTCATTTTCTTTTCCCGTTTCCCCTTAACATCTGTGCTCTCAAATTAATCAGGAGAACTTTTCAATGTCCCTTTTTGAGGGAAATTAATGGATGTTTCTCTTAGGGTTATACTTATATAGCTTCTCTGGGGTTGTGGATTATAGCCTGTTTATCCTTTGCTTTACATCTAATATTTACTTATGTGTGAGTACATAGCCTATTTGTCTTTCTGGACATCTCACCCAGGATTTTTTTCCTAGTTCCATTTATTTACCTGCAAATTTCATGTTATCTTTTTTGGGGGGCTGGGTAATAAACCATTGTGGAGGTACCATATTATTTTGAGGAAATATTCTTTAATTAGTATTGTGACAAACACAGTAATATATTTAATCATGTTTCCCTATGTTATGCAGTGACACTTTTCCATAGCTTCAGTTTTATTTTGATGTTACTCTTTGTTAAATCAAAATAAATTTTAAAACATAATTCAAAATGAAACTATTTAATAAGGAAATGGGAGAGAGTGACTGGGAGGGACAGAAGAGGGAAAGGAATTTAAAAAAGGAAATACATGGATAAGGGATAAAAATGGATAAAAATGAGACTTTATTCAAAAAGAAATAAAAAACTATTTAGAAAAGTTAATTTTTTTCATTTCCTTCTATTTTTATTATTATGAACAAAGAAGTCATACTTTCTATAATTATATATCCTTATTCAAGGTCCCTTCCCCCTTCCACCACATCATGTCATTCTCTCTTTTCCACAACTCCCCTTCACCCTCCTGGGCAGGCACCAGGCAGTCCCATGGTCCCAAGGTCCCAATGCTGCTATGTTCAGCCTCCACTCCTGGCAAATCCAGTTTTCTCTAAACAACATCGAGACTGAGTCAGGTTTTCCTCTAGGGAGAATAGGATCCAAGGAGTCAGTCCAAAGTGTTTCTGATCCCAAGCTGTTCAGTGGTTGTGGTTTTTAGCTTGGGCATGCTTTGTTTTATTCTTGTTTGTTTGTTTGTTTGTTTAGAGTCCACTAATGAGTGAGTACATCCCCTGTTTATCTTTCTGAGTTTGTGATACCTCGCTCAGGAGGATATTCTCCAAATCCATTCATTTGCCTGAAAATTTTAGGATATCATTTTTTCTTACTGTTGAGTGGTACTCCATTGTGTAGATGTAACACAGTTTGTTAATCCATTCTTCAGGTGAGGGACATTTAGGTTGTTTCCAAGTTCTTGCTATTAAAAATAATGCTGCTATAAACATAGTTGAGTTATTGCGCTTGGAATGCAACTGTCCATCTTTAGGGTACACAACCAGAAGTGGTATTGCTGGGTCCTTGAGGAGATTGATTTTCAATTTTCTGAGAAACCACCATACTGCATTCCAAAGTGGCTGAACAAGCTTACACTCCCACCAATAATGGGGAAGTGTTACCCTTGATCCACATCCTCTCCAGCATAGGCTGTCATCTGTGTCTTTTACCTTAGCCAATCTGACAGGTGTCAGGTGGTATCTCAAAGTTGTTTTGATTTGCATTTCTCTGATGGCTAAAGATGATAAGCACTTTTTCAGGTTCCTTTCAGCCATTCATAATTCTTCTTGTGAGATTTCTCTTTTTAGATCTGACCCTCATTTTTTGATTGGGTTATTCAAGGTTTTAGGCTCTAGATTCCTGAGTTCTTTATATATCTTAGAGATCAGTCCTCCATCACTTGTAGGGTTGATGAAAATCTTTTCCCATTCTGTAGCCTGTCGTTTTGTCCTATTGAAAATGTCCTTGGCTTTACAGAAGCTTCTCAGCTTCAGGAGATCCCACTTATTGATTGTTTATTTTAGTGTCAGTGCCACTGGTGTTATATTTAGGAAGTGGTCTCCTGTGCCAATTTGAATAAGTGTATTTCCCACTTTCTTTTCTATCAAGTATAAAGTGGATGGGTTTATGTTGAGGTCTTTGATCCACTTGGATTTGAGTTTTGTGCAGGGTGACAGGCTTGGATCTATTTGCATTTTTTGTATACACTTCCATCCAGCTATGCCAACACCATTTGTTAAATATACTATCTGTTTTCCATTGAATATTTTGGGACTCTTTTTCGAAGATAATGTGTTCATAGGTTTTTGGGTTAATTTCTGGATCTTCAATTCTGTTTCATTGATCCACAAGTTTGTTTTTATGCCAGTACCAGGCTGATTTTATTACTGTAGCTCTATAGTATAAGTTGAAACCAGGGATGGTGATGCCTTCTGAGGATCTTCTGTGGAACAAAATTGTTTTGGCAATTTTGGCTTTTGCATTATTCCAAATAAAATTGAGTATTTTTCTTTCAAGGTCCAAAAAATATTGTGTTGGGATTTTGATAGGCAGAGCATTGAATCTGTACATTGCTTTTGGTAGAATTGCCATTTTTACTATGTTGATCCTACCTAACCAGGAACATGGGAGTACTTTCCATTTTCTGATATCCTCTTCAAGTTCTTTCTTCATTGATTTAAAATTTTAGTCAAACAGATCTGTTACTTCTTTGGTTATAGTTACTCCAATGTATTTAATACTATTTGCAGCTATTGTAAATGGTAATGTTTCCATTATTTCTTTTTCAGCCGTTCTATCTTTACTGTATTGAAGGGCTACTGATTTCTTTGAGTTAATCTTGAATCCTGCTACATTGCTGAAGGTGTTTATCAGCTATAGAAGTTCCTTGGAAGAATTTTGTGGGTCACTTATGTATACAATTGTATTATCGGCAAATAAAGATAGTTTTACTTCTTCTTTTCCTGTATATAACCCCTTAATCTCCTTTTGGTATCTTATTGCTTTAGCTAAAACTTCAAAAACTATATTGAATAGATAACGGGCGAGAAGACATTCTTGTGTAGTTCCTGATTTTAGGGGGATTTCTTTCAGTTTTTCTCCATTAAGTTTGATACTGGCTGTTGGCTTCTTGTAAATCGCCTTTATTATATTTAGGGATTCTCCCTTTATTCCTGATCTCTCCAGGGCTTTTATCATAATGGAGTGTTGGATTTTGTCAAAGAATTTTTCAGCATCTAAGGATATGATCTTGTGGTTTTGTTCCTTTAGATTGTTTATATGATGGATCACATTTACATCATTTCATATGTTAAACCAGCCCTGCATTTCTAGGAGGAAGCCTACTTGGTCATGGTGGATGATATTTTTTTATATGTGTTGTTGTGTATGGTTTGCTAAAATTTTGTTGAGAATTTTAGCATCAATATTCATGAGGGAAATTTGTCTGTAGTTCTCATTGTTTGTTGTGTCTTTGAGTGTCTTGGGTTTTAGGGTAATTGTGGCCTCATAAAAGGAATTTGGCAATATTCCTTCACTTTCTACTGTGTGAAATAGTTTGAGGAGTAATGGTAGTAATTCTTCTTTGAATGTCTGGTAGAATTCTGCACTGAAACCCTCTGGACCAGGGCTTTTATTTTTGGGAGGTTTTTAATGACAGATTCAATTTCCTTAAGGGTTATAGGCCTGTTTAGGTAATTAATCTGCTATTCATTAAATTTGGTAAATGATACCAGTCCAGAAAGCTGTGCATTTTTCTAGGTTTTCCATTTTTGTGGAATACATATTTTCAAAGTATGATTTGATAATTGTCTGTATTTCCTGGGGGTCTTTTGTTATGTCCCCCTTTTAATTTCTGATTTTGTGGATTTGGTCACTCTCTCTCTTCTTTTGATTAGTTTGGATAAGTGCTTATCTATCTTGTTGACTTTCTCAAAGAACCAACTCTTAGTTTCATTGATTCTTTGTATTGGTCTTTTTGTTTCAATTGTATTGATTTCAGCTCTAAGTTTGATTATTTCCAGTCATCTGCTCCTTCTAGGTGGGTTTGCTACTAACTGTTCTAAGGCTTTCAGCTGAGCTGTTCTCTAGTGTGGGATTTCTCTAGATTTTTCCTATAGGCATCTAGTGCTATGAATTTTCCTCTTAAGACTTCTCTCATGTGTCCCACAAATTTGGGTACATTGTGGATTAATTTTCATTAAATTCTAGGAAATCTTTGATTTCTTTCTTAATTTCCTCCTTGACTCAGATATGGTTCAGCTGAGTGATGTTTAGTTTCCATGAGCTGGTAGCCTTTGTTTGATTTTTGATGTTGTTGAACTCTAACTTTAAGCCCTGGTGGTCCAATATGCTACAAGAAATTATTTCCATTTTTTTTTGTATCTGTTGATATTTGCTTTAGACCTATTATGTGTTCGATTTTGGAGAAAGTTCCATGAGAAGCTGAGAAATATGTATATTCCTTTGGGTTTGCGTGGATGCTTCTGTAGATATCTATTAAATCCATTTCCATCTTAACCTCTGTTAGATTCCTTATTTCTCTGTTGAGTCTCTGTCTGGATGACCTTCCAGGGGTGAAAGTGGGGTATTGAAGTCTCCCACTATTAGGGTTTGAGAATTGATGTGGGATTTGACCGTTAGCAGTGTTTCTATTACAGAGGTAGGTACCCTTATATTAGGGGCATAAATATTCAGGATTGAAATCTTTTCTTGACCATTTTTTCCTGTGATGAATAAGTAATGGCCATCTTGGTCCCTTTTAATTGCTTTTAGCTTAAAGTCTACTTTGTTAGATATTAGGATGGCAACCCCAGCTTGTTTCTTAGGACCATTTGACTGGAAAATCTTTTTCCAACCCTTTACTCTAAGCCTGTGTCTGTCTTTCTGGTTGAGGTATGTTTCTTGTAGGCAACAGAAGGATGGCTTCTGTTGCTGTATCCATCTTGTTCGTGTGTGTCATTTTATAGGAGAGTTGAGTCCATTGATGTTAAGGGATATTAGTGACCACTGATTGATATTTCCTGTTATTTTCCTGCTATTATTCTCAAGTTAGGTCTTTTCATGGTTTTCCAGATTTCCTGAACAATTTTTTTTCTGCCTACAGGTGACAGAAGACATCAATTGCAATTTTATTTGAATAGCAGAAAATTTAAAAATATATGACTTTCATATACAATCCAACCAAACTGGGCATATTGATTATTTGATTCAGCTTTAAGTTTCTTTCAGGGATTTTTTTTTAAGGAGTCTTTTTTTTAATTTCATTATTATGAACAAAGAAGTCACACTTTCTATGTTATGCCTTTTTGCCTTTTTCGGTTTTAGTATTTTCTTTGACTGATATATCTATTTCAGCTACTGAGTCTTTTACTTCAGAGATTCTATCTTCCATCTCTTGAATTCTGTTGGTTTGTCTTGTATCTGTGGTTTCAGCTTTTTTCATTAGGTTTTTTTATTTACATCTTTGTTTTATTTTGTGCCTTTTTAATTGCTTCTATTTCAGTTTTTAGTTCCTGGCATTTTTTTCATAAATTTGTTCATCTCTTCCAATTTTTTGGTTGTATTTTCTTCTATTTCTTTAAGGGAATTTTTCCTATCTTCTTTGAGGGCTTCAATGATCATCATAAGGGTATTTATGTGTTGCTTCCTTCTGTTTCCTCTTCATTGCTCAGTTCAGGTCTCGTAGTTGTAGAACTGCCACTTTCTTCTGGAGTTACCTTGTTGTTCTTTATATTATTATATATATGTTTGCACTGGCATCTGCCCATGGCTTCAGTGGCTCACGATTAGGTGGCTCATGGTCAGTTGTGGCAAGAGGGCTTGTTTGTCTCCTGTCACCTCTGAGCAAGGGGTCTGCTCAATATCTGACTCTGCTCTGGGCAGGGGTCTGAATTTCAAGTCCTTAGTCTTTCTCTGCTTATGCAGTTGAGGCAGGGTCACTGTGCGATGCCCCTTCTTTTAGATGCAGTTGTAGGAGGCCCTCACCATCAGACTCTATTCCTGTTTGCTAAGGGGTGTGTTGAGACATGCACCACAGACAGAACCTGTTCCCGGAACCGGAACCTGAACTGGAACACAATTTTCCCTTGCAGGGATTCAAGTGCTGGGGCCTGCTGACCTCACCTCACCTTTGGGCAGATTCTGAGTCTGGCTTTCAGAGTCCTCAGTCCTTCTCTGTTGAAGCAGTTGGAGGTGGGGTGGCTGCACAAGTTCCTTTGTCTTATCAGCAGCTTGGGAACCCTCACAGCCAAAGTTTATCTCTGTCTGCTCCTATTTTTATAAATCTTAAAACCTAATGGCAAGAGACAACTCATCAATGAAAGGCAAGTAGCAAAGTTTTTTAATTATAACTTCTACCTAGGATATATGTGTATATAAACTCAAACCACTCAAATACTTGATAGCTATTATGTGCTGATTATTTTTAAATCTACTACTATTAGCATTGTTTCTATTATTGTTGTTGTTTTTATTATTGGGATGTGTGTGCTGGTACATATACATGGGTGTGAACACATGAGGAGGCCAGAGGACATGTGGTGTCATCTATCACTCACTACCATATTACCTCAATATAGAGTCTGTTGTTGAACTTGAAGCTTGCCATCTTGGCTAGATTCACTGGTCAAAGAGATTCTAGGTTTCACTAGACTCTTCACACAACACTGGCCTGTAGTGGAATTCTGGTGTTATTGAAGAAAACGCCAGTGGCTTTAGCAAATCCTAGCAACCTCAAAAGATCCAGTCCCTGATACACTGTGGCCAAGATTGATCAAGACCCAAAAACACCAAAACACCAACCCATGTATCCTGTTTTGTTCTTGTTTTCTCTGAGAGGAGGCTAAATATCCAGCATAAAAGTTCCAAATCTCCTAAAATTACATTTTATCTGTGAGTCCTTGTTCAACCCTCTAATAAATATTAATCCTTATATGATATATTATATTTAAATAATTCTGGCAATATTTGATGCTCAATGTGGGACATTTCCTGTGCTAGCCAAGCCACCAACAGTGGGCAAGACTAGACTCTGGTTTCTGGCTCCTGCCCTAAGGAACTACCGAGTTGCATGTCTAGATCTGCATGTCTGGGCCTGTGCGCACCATCCCTGTTGGAATGGCAGCTACCATGACCTTTAGACTTGAGTTTTTGTTTCATCGCTATAATTATATAAAGCTTTACTATTATAAAATTTAATACACCATGAGTGAGATCTGATGCCACCATCTTAGATTGCCCCTGGTCTAGACTCTGCATCTAGGCTGTGCACAGTGCCTGGGGCCCTATTCTTACACAGTGCCATAGTTGCTTCCTGTTCCAGCTGGCTACATCTCCACAATTCTACCTTCTGCCTGCTCTGTGATACTCCAAAAAGCCAGACATTAAACACAAGATACCTACTAGCCATAAGTCACCATTACATCTAAATAAGATAATTGACTAAGGTTTATTCACAATGTCTGACACAAGTGCTCGTATTTTTACCATTTTTTCTCAGATATGATTAAAACTATTTACATAATTACATATTTAAAAGAGTCAACCCCTCAGTCCTATTACTTTTTGATGTGAAAATATGGTTTATACCTCAAATAAAGCAGTATGATACCTATTTTAACAGTTTACAGTCTAAAGATAAGCAATTACTCTCTAAAATATATAAAATATAATCTACCATCAATAAAATAATAAACAAAGTTACTTTACTAAAAGTTAATTATGACAAAATTTCAAATAAAACTTCCTTCTTTAATAAAAGTTTTAAAAAACACAAAATATACAAACTTTACATCAATAATAAAATTAAAAAATTTACTAATTGGGAAGAGAGTTTAAACAAGGGGATACATAGATAAAAAATGAGAATTTATTCATAATAAAAAAACAAAACAAAAACCAAAAATCTTACTAATTATGTCAAGAAAAAATAAAGATTCAACTCTATACAATCATTAAAATGATTGTCTACCCAAGACAATCAATAATTATTTTAAAAATATAGAGCATTCAAGACAGTTACAAAATAAGCTCACATATCTTTAACAAAATTTCTAGATGGACTTACCTAGTACTCTGAGAATGGTTATTGATGTTCATAGTCAGCCCATTAATATCTAACCATTGTTTTAGTTTTTATAGGACCACACAGAGACACCATTGCCCAAAAATCAACAAAAAAAACCTTATAAAAATCTATGCCCCTTCTCTGATAAGTTTTGTCCTCTGAAGGTTAGACAATTATTATTTTAATAAGATGTTACAAGTTAAATTTAAGTTACAAATAAAACAATAATATAGACATAGATAGATTATTGGGTCTACCTATAAATAATTATTAAACAAATATAACTCAAAACCAATATACACTAGTATGCTTATATATTGATACAAAGATAAAATCATTTTATATGTTTGATTGAGATAATCTATATATTAATGCAAATTTAAATCAAAAAGATTTTATGTCTAAGATCATGTATTCATTGATACAAAATTAAATATATAATTGTCCTAGTTTGCACATCTTTCTACCTCTGTTTAAAATATTTTGCACATTAATACATATTAAGTATGCTATTGTCACTTTCATCATACGATTTCTACCTCTACTTATGCTAGTCATAATGTATAATTCCATTAGTCATTATATATATATGTATAAGATGTTTTATATAACTCTGTTTAGATATTATGTACAATGATATAGAGTGAAGATACTGTTATCACTTTACATGATTTGTGTACCCTAGTTAATGTTTATAAGATCATACTACTTAAGACCTTATTCAAAAACTGTACACTCATTTATAGATTGCCTATTTTTACAACATAGGTGCCCTGGCCAGTGGGGTCTTCAACGTGGACCTGAAACTGAGGTGAGACAAATGGGAGACAAGAACACAAAAGAAAAGATGGCAAGACAAAAACCTTCTGATCAGGCCCCCTGGAACTTTATTTTTCAGGCAGTAGTTAAATAGGGACTCAAGGTGGTAAGGTTCACACAGATAGATAGGGTGGGTACATTCCACAGTCAAAAGGTATTCTGCTAAAACAGAATGTGTTACTTTGGAAATCTATCAATTGCCTAACCAGAAGAGGGACACCTGTTCTCTAGGAGTCTGACTGGAAAGGAGATACCTGGTTGTTGCCTGGGAAAAAGCTTAACTCATAGTAAAAACGAAGCCTAATTTGAGTCTTGCCTGAAGTGCTGAATTCCTGGCATAGCTTGAGACAGTGGCACATTGGCCCTTGGTTCCCGGGCACATAGGCTTCAGTCTTTCGGTAATTGAAATTACAGGTCACCGCTACTCAAGTTTGTCATATAATAATCATGCTACTCGGGCTTCCCCAAAACACACCAAAATATATCAAATACATAGGCATATTCAACCACTTCATATACCTAAAATATATAACATTTAATATATTTTTATCCAAAATTCAGCCATGAGAGACACAACAACTCCTGATATCACTGTTTCTTTCCTGAGATAGTGTTGAGCATCATAGACATCTCACAAAAAGTTTGTCTTCTTTGGCAGATAATAGCCTAATGAACAAAAAACTGCCCTTGCCTTGACTATTGTCAACATATACATTGTCCAATCTAAATGAGCAAGATTAAAACCTAAAAACTGTTAAAGCCTGCCTAAAAAAGATTAGACAGTCTCTCCCAAAAGTACCCTGCTTCTAAAGGGATTTGTCAGACATCCTAGGCCTGTAGCCAAAAAAAATAGATGCTCCACCTATACAAAAAAGCTGTAGATGACTGTCCATGTAGCTGACTGTCATTGTCCTCTCCTAAATCTTAAAAGTTACTCTATCATGCTTCCAACCTTCAAATAATATATTTTCTCTTTCAAATTTTGATAGTGTTAAAGGCTAAATAATTAAGATTACTATCATTTCATATCTTAATAGAAAACATTCACTATTATGTTCTTATTATTCTAGATACACAGTATTGAATAATCCCTGTACATTACCTCTTATCTATATTCTGGCCATCTTAGATATACCCTGTATTTGTTGTTTGTTAGTCATAGTGTTATCTTACTTATGCTAGTGCCTTTCCTTCTCCTAAACACTATCTTATAATATTTCCTAGAGTATATAGTCTCATACTTACTTTAAAACGTTCTTACTTAGACCAAAAGAAAGCGGTATAGTAAAATTCTAGTGTTATCCAAGAAAGTGCTAATGACCTTAGCAAATTCTAGTGACCCCAAAAGATCCAGCCCCTAATAGGGTGTGGCCAAGATCAATCAAGACTCAAAAACACTGACCTGTGTTCCCTGTTTGGTTCCTGCTTTTTATGGGAGGAGGCTAAACATCCAGTGCAAAAGTTCCAAATCTCCTAAAATCACATTATATCTGTGAGTCCTTGCTCAATCCTCTAATAAATATTAATCTTTATATGATATATTTAAATAACTCCAACCATACTGGTCTTATGAGCATGTGAAGCCATACCATGCTTTATAGATAGAAGGCAGTTTTTTATCTTGCACACATAAAAAATGGTCTTACTGTGCTATTACCGTAGCTCCAATCCTAGATACTTTTTTGGGTATATAGTCTATAACCTTTGTCTTTAAATAGTCCTACTTTTGTCTCTGCATCTATATATACACCTTTGGCTATGTCCTTTGAATAACATACTCAGAAGCATTTAAGCAAAGTGTACTTTGTACACATAGCCACTATACATTCTTCTCTCGGTAACTTATTTTTCTCTCACTCATCAAGGAAATTATTTTCACTAAATAGAGTCCAAATGTGCAGGCATTCTACAAGTGAAAAGTATTATGGATTTTATTACATGTGGGAACTTTTTTTTAAGATTTATTTATTTATTACGCATACAGTTTTACAGAAGAGGGCACCAGACCTCATCGTAGATGGATGTGAGCCACCATGTGGTTTTGCTGGGAATTGAACTCAGGTCCTCTGGAAGAACAGTCAGTGCTCTTAACCTCTGAGCCATCTCTCCAGCCCCTACATGTGGGAACTTTAAAATTGACATACATCTATTAGGTTTTTTATGATGCAGATTGCATGTTGGGCTCTGAGCCACAGAGCTGAATGTAATCAAATACTTTCTCTTGACAGAGCCTTTAAAGTGATGAATACTTAAAAGTGAATATCACAACTATTTTCACCCTGATTCTCCAAACTTAAAAAAAAAAGATTAAATAAAAGAGATACTTCAACCTTACTTTTCTTCACATTATAATTATTTGTGCAGACAAGACTACTGCTATGAAATACTTGATCCATTTAGCATCAGCATATGTAAGCTGCATTCATCTTCTGAGATCATGTATGTCATAACAGCTCAATGGAATGAAACTGGTCTGATTGTTAACTGTCCACACTGTGCTAGGTGCAGCATTAGACTAAGTATTTATGAATTTTTAAAGTTTTTTAATTTTAATTTTAATAATACCCAGGAATGTGATTCTGTGCTTTGAAATGTATCAATCTATGGTATGATGATATAAAAATATAGCACTGTAGATAGTTTGAGCAGTATGATTACCCACAAGTGAAAAATCTTGAGTGGCAAATTACTTGCTCAAGGACTCCTTATTCTTGGCTCAGACATTTTATTTAATGTATTCAAAAATTGTTCTCTGAACTCATCAGAGACAGAATTTTATATCAATACTAAATACTACTATTGATGGCTACTACTCATAAAATATCACCTATATGTCTAACACTGAATGAGATTGTTCATCACACCTCTACATTACATGCACTATTATTTTGAAGATGGAGACATTGAATCTCTGAAAAGTAAATCATTCTCCCACTATCAAATAGAGGAAACTGCTGGTAACTGGATTAAAGCACAGTTTTGTATAGATTTAAGCTCTTGTCTTTGAAATAAAAATGCATCATTTCAATGACTCCTTGAGCCATTCTATCATGTAGATACTATTATTTGTTGCACAGTTAGATAAACTAAAGCTCAAAGAAATTAAATGACTTACCTGCACCTGTATATTTATTGATTAATAGAGCTGTATTTAATTTGTTCTTTGGCTTTAAACTACATGTTTCCACTACGCAAAACTGCTTTAAAATTCTCCAGTAAAAAATGTGAGCAAGATAATAGAATATTGTTCTCTTGGTATTGGTGCATATCATTTTCATGGGAAAGCTCACAAAGCTGGGAGAGAGAGAGTTGGAAGTCTAATCTGGGACTTATGCCAAGCTCTGAGTCTTGTCTTGTTTGCACATATTTAGATTTGCCATATATCAGTGTGTCACCAGTGTGGGCTACAAGTGATGTTGTCTGTTTAACTCTTTTTTTGTAGCCAAGTTTAAATGGGATCCTTGAAGGATCTTCTGCAATCTCTCATTCTAGACAGATGTCAATGATCATTCCTCTTCTTAGAATTATCTTTTCTCCCAATCTAGCTGACATCTATTTATAATTCAAATGCTAGTTTCAGTTTTATGTCTTTACATAACCTCCAGGTATCAGCTCTCACCATTATACAACTTCACAGCACACAAAAATTCTCTATAGCATTCCATACAAATGTAAAGAACTGGTTGTGTAATTTTACTTTCTCTTAGGAAGGAAAGCTTTGGGAAAGCAGAGCCTTTTTCTGCTGTACTCTTGCAGCTTCAGTTCCTAACACAAACCAGATATATATGACATTCCATTAATACTTTATTTTTAATAAAAAAAATGAATAGATGCCAAATTTTCTATTCTTATTCAACCAGTCCTGAATTCAGCTGGACTAATGTTTTCTGGTTATAACAATCATCTAGAAAGAGTGCTTAAAATACAAGTTATCTTTTTTTTTCCTTCTTTATTTTGTATTTATCAAAAAAAACAGTAAAAAGAATTTAAAATGCGGAAGAATTAACAATAACTATACAGAGGATAAGAATCATAAGCATGGCTTATCAAGGGTAGAAATACAAATAAGATTGCTACACATATATTTTCTTTGTGTTCAGCTTTCCCTGTATATCCTTATTCAAGGTCTCTTCCCCCTCCCAACACA
>PVIH01021994.1:0-28301 GCA_004025045.1 Sigmodon hispidus | reverse complement strand
ATTGAAAACATTATCTGTGCCTTTGAGCTGATATTCTTCTCCTTCTTCTATTCCTATTATTCTCAAATTAGGTCTTTTCATGGTGTCCCAGATTTCCTGAACATTTTGAGTTATGGCTTTTTTAGTTTTACTATTTTCTTTGACTGATATATCTATTTGAGCTACTGAGTCTTCCACTTCAGAGATTCTATCTTCCATCCTTTGAACTCTGTTTGTTATGCTTGTATCTGTAGTTCCAGCTTTTTTTCTTCAGGTTTTCTATTTCCATCTTTGCCTCATTTTGTGCCTTTTTTATTGTTTCTATTTCAGCTTTTATTTCAGCTTTTAGTTCCTGGCATGTTCCTTTCATAGATTTGTTCATCTCTTCCAATTTTTTGTTTGTATTTTCTTCCATTTCTTTAAGGCTTTTTTTCATATCTTCTTTTAGAGCTTCGATGATCATCGAAAAGGAATTTTTGGTGTTGCTTCCTTCTGTTTCCTCTTCATTGCTCAGTTCAGGTCTTGTATTTGTAAGATCGCCACTCTCTTCTGGAGTTACCATGTTGTTCTTTGTAGTATTATGTAATTTTTTACACTGACATTTGCCCATGGCTTCAGTGGTTCACAATTAGATGGCTCCTGGTCAGTTGTGGCACTTGGGTTTGTGTGCCTCCTGTCACCTCTCTGGGCAGGGTCTGAGTCTGTCCTTCAGAGACTCCTGTAGTTGTTGGTTCGCTCAGTTCAAGGTGGTGGTGGGTAGACGTGCAAATTCCCTCAGCAGGAACTGTGGGTGTGGTGACGGGCAGAG
The DNA here is from genome assembly GCA_004025045.1 of Sigmodon hispidus. Taxonomy (NCBI): domain Eukaryota; kingdom Metazoa; phylum Chordata; class Mammalia; order Rodentia; family Cricetidae; genus Sigmodon; species Sigmodon hispidus. The sequence continues at coordinate 27,514 of PVIH01021994.1, read as the reverse complement.
TTTATCTGTCCCTGCTCCAGAGTGTGCTGGGACTCTGCAGACAGCACTTGGTCCCGGAAGCGGAACTGGAAGCTATGGGAGCTCAACTCTCCCTCCCAGGCTGGGATATAGGTGCTTGGGCCTGGTGACCCCTCCTCACCTCTGGGTGGGGTCTCAGTCTGTCCTTCAGAGACCCCTGTAGTTGTTGGTTCTCTCATTTCGAGGTGGCAGTGGGTTGCCGTGCAAATTCCCTCAGCAGGAGCTGTGGGTATGGTGACCGTCAGAGTTTATCTGCCCCTGCTCCTGAGTGCGCTGGGACCATTATTTGTTTTTTTAATGGTAACTGTTGCAAAGAAATTTAGAATGATGTCTTTCTGTCAGTCTCCTCTTCAACCATGGCCATTTTCACGAATCGTTATCATATTTCCCATACTCCAAGTATTCATGTCTACCTCTAGCTCTACCTACTTTGATCTAAACTATTATCATCACTCATTGAAGTCATGACTACCCCTTCCATAGTTTCTATTATCATGTCCCTTTCCATTCTTCCCACTTACATATTTTTAAAAATCAGCAATAGAAGTTAATCTGTAAAATGTGTACTTTTGCATCTTTTATTGCCAGGAAGACTGAAGAATAGGGTTTTATTTACATAGTCATGAGGAAGTCATTCTCTATGCTGGTTACAAGGCTTCTTGTGTGGTTGATTTAAGGCTTCCTACACTCCTGCCTATAACCCCTCACCCCTTACAATTGCTGTGTAAGTAACCCTAATGAATTCATAGATTCCCTGGAGTGAACTTTGGTGGAGTTTTATTTGTTATTGAACTATAGAAGGAGTATGTCTTCTCAGGTGATCCTAAGGAACTCAGGGGCTGAGAACCTTTGACTTGGATAGTTGCTACACGTGCATTATTCTGACTGGACAACTGGATGCAGTTGTCCCTTCCCATAAGGCCTAGCACACATGGACCTTCTGGGCGACTTCAAGGCATGCTGCTCCCACTCTTCTCTGAATAAGCAAGGCATTCATGAGTTCTAATCATTCTACTTTTCTTTAACTACTTAAAAAAAATAGTTCCTTGACATTTTATGCATATTAACAATGCATTCTGATCTATACATTAACTATAATTTTAAAAAAATATTTATTTTTATTTTATGTGATCTGGTGTTTTGCCTGCATATATAACTGTGTAAGGGTGTCAGATCTTGGAATTACAGACAATTGTTAGCTGCTATGTAGTTGCTGGGAATTGAACTCAGGTTCTCAGGAAGAACAATCAGTGCTCTTAACCACTGAGCCATCTCTCCAGCCCCATAATTTTGAAGTTAAAATATAATTACATCAATTCCTCCTTCTCACCTTCTTCCTCTATCTCCCATGTCCCTTCCTTCTATCCTTTCATATGTTCTTCTAACTTCCTTTTAAAATATTATCTATCTCACCAATCTATCATCTATCTATACATATATGCATATAAATAAAATCTGATTTTTTTTTAGTGTGCTTTGGGTATATAAGAACTCAGGGGTGATAATTTCATATTAGATATTGAACTCCCAGGCTCATCCCCTGGAGCTATTAATTCTTTGTCTCTCCATAGGCACTAGTTGCCTATAGTTCTTTGTCTATAAGTGGGGTCTGTGAGGTTTCCTCCTGTGTTTGTGTGTTTATTGATGTTGTCATTATTAAGGTCTTCTTTATTTATCTATCCATGTCTTGCTGAGATCCTGTGAGAATAGCTTATCTGTTATATTCAGGAGTTATTTGAAGCAATAGTTAGAACAATATGGCACAAAAATAAAGGAATACTAAAGAAAAAGAATAAGTCAAAGTATCCCTACTTGCAGTTGATATGATATTATACAGAAGAAAACCCCCAAATCACATTAGAAAACCTCTTGAAACAAACAACAATTTTAGCAAAGTGGCAGAATACAAAATCATCTTACAAAAATCAGTAGCTTTTCTGTACACCTGGAAACAACCTAGATGTCCCTCAACTGAAGAATGGATTAACAAAGTGGTACATCTACACAATGGAATACTACTCAGCAGTAAGAAAAAATGATATCCTAAAATTTGCAGGCAAATGGATGGATCTGGAGAATATCCTCCTGAGAGAGGTATCACAAAGTCAGAAAGATAAGCAGGGGATGCACTCACTCATTAGTGGTCTCTAAACAAACAAGAAAAAAAGCCAAGCATGCCCAAGGGGCAAACCACAACCACTGAACAGCTTGGGATCAGAAACACCCTGGACTGACCCTTCGAATACCACTCCAACTATAGGAACACCAGACTCACTCTTGAGGGAGGGGGGACAAAACTGGATTTGCCAGGAGTGGAGACTGAACTAAGCATTATTGGGTCAGTGGGACCATAGGACTGCCTGCTGCCTGTCCAGGGAGGGGATGGGAAGTTGTGGTGAAGAAAAAACGACCTGATGTGGCAGGAGGGGGAAGGGACTTTGAATAAGGATATACAGGGATGGAAAAAAAAATTCAGAGGGAAAGCTGAACACTAAGTAAATATATGTGTAGCAATCTTATTTGCATTATCACCCTTGATAAGTCATGCTTATGATTTTTATCTTCTTTATAGTTATTGTTAACTTATCAGCATTTTAAATTCATTTATTATTTTTCTTGATAAATATAAAATAAATAAAGAAGAAGAAAAAAAAAAAAAAAAAGAAAAGAATGTGGAATAAACTCAAGCTACCAGACCTGTGGAAGTGCTTTTACTTACTAACATAATGTGATGCACTAAAAGAAAAGTTTATGCACAAACCTCCATATTTCTTGTGATGTTCACATGTACATGTGTACTAATGTGTGTGCAGGTGTAAATCTGTGTGCAAGCTCAGGTATGTTGGCTTTCATGTGTGAACTTGGACATATGTATTTCAGAGCCCATTTATGAATTTATTAAATATCACTTCTTGACTTTAAAAAAAAAATCCTAGAATTCTTATGTAACCAGGAAAGAGACCAGGTAGCTGATTCTACTCATAGCCATATCTTGGCAAAAATTTTTCTTGACTATTGGCTGCTGCAAGAATTGGACTTATTTCCCAAGTAGAACATAAGGTCTTGGAGATGCACAATGGAACTAGATTCTTGTTTTCCTTCCATTCTTCTCCCTCTCATTTTCCCGTTTAAAAATTTATTTATAAAATAAAGTCTGTTTTATCCATATATCCCTGGCCCCCTCTCTTTTCTCTCCTTCCAATTCCTCCCAGTCTGTCTTCAGCCTCCACCTCCCCAAACCCTCCCCTCAAGGTCAAGAAGTCTCAAGGTGGGTCAGCTCCGTGTGGTACATCCACTCTAGGCAAGTCCAATTTTCTCATTCTAATATCAGAACTGGGGTAGGTGTTCCTCTGCAGAGAATGGGCTCCAAGGTGCCAGCCCACACACAGAAATACAGTCTGATCCCACCCCTAAAGGTTCCACGTACTACCCAAGTCATTCACAATTGCCTACCCTTGGAGGGCCTAGCTCCTTTCCCAGATGGTTCCCCAGTGGCTGTTCTTGATTAAATGAGCTCCTCCAGCCATCTGTTACTGTGGGAATTCCCTTCCTATTCCCTATCCCTTTGCTCATACTCACTCCTTCCCCCACTATCAGCTGAATCAGGAGCTCAGCCCAGTGCTCAGCCATATATATCTGCCTCTACCTCTATTCATTTTTGGCTGTAGGTTTGTGATGACACTTAGGATGGTTTTTCATTTGATTATAGGGGAAGTCTCATCTAGGAACCACTTTAACTATTGGTTGGATACCAAGCCAGGAACATTCTGTGAGTTCTTGGAGGTTTCCTTAGCACCCAGTCTCTTTCCAATCCCACATTAGCTGCCTCTCTTAAGATCTCCATCTCTTTTTTTCCCTCCCTCTTTGTTGCTCCTCCCAATCAGTCATCTCCTTCTCTCATGATTTGCTCCCACCTCTTCTTGGTTGTAAGCCCTTATGCTCTCAATTAGCTAAGGAGATCTTCTCCATTTTTTCTTCCTAGAGGAATCCCTGGATGTCTCTCTTAAGTTCCTTCTGATACCAAGCTGTTCAAGGGTGTAGTTTGCAGCTTGGATATTCTTTGTTTTATGAGTGAGTATATCTCATGCCTATCTTTCTGGGCTTGTGATACCTCACTCAGGAGGATATTCTCCAATTCCATCCATTTGCCTGCAAAAATTAGGATTTATTTGTTTGTTTGTTTGTTTGTTTGTGTGTTTGTTTTTTACTGCTGAGTAGTACTCCATTGTGTAAATGTACCAGTTTGTTAATCCATTCTTCAGTTGAAGGGCATGTAGGTTGTTTCCAGGTTCTTCCAATTACAAATCATGCAGCTATTAACATAGTTGAGCTAATGCCTTTAGGGTATGCAAGTGGATCCTTTGGGTATATGCCCAATAGTGGTATTGCTGAATCCTTGGGGAGATTGATTCCCAGTTTTCTGAGGAACCTCCATACTGCATTCCAGAGTGGCTGAACAAGTTTATACTTCCACCAAAAATGGGGAAGTGTTCCCCTTGCTCCAAATCTCTTCCAGCATAGGCTGTCATCTGTGTCTTTTATCTTAGCCAATCCGATAGGTGTAAAGTGGTATCTCAAAGTTGTTTTGACTTGCATTTCTGATGGCTGAAGATGTTGAGCAATTTTTCAAGTGCCTTTCAGCCACTTATAATTCTTCTGCTGAGAATTCCCTTTTTTGCTCTGAACCCCATTTTTAAGTGGGTTATTTAGGTTTTGGGGCTCTAGTTTCTTGAGTTCTCTATATATTTTAGAGATCAGTCCTCTATCAGTTGTAGGGTTGGTGAAGATCATTTTACATTCTGTAGGCTGTTGTTTTATCTTATTGACTGTGTCCTTGGCCTTACAGAAGCTTCTCAGTTTCAGGAGGTCACACTTATTAATTGTTGTTCTTAGTGTCTGTGCTACTGGTATTATATTTAAAAAGTAGTCAATGCATTGGGGGTATTTCCCACTTTCTTTTCTATCATGTTCAGTGTAGCTGGGTTTATGTTGAGGTCTTTGATCCACTTGGATTTGTGTTTTGTGAAGGGTGATAGGTTTGGATCTATTTGTATTTCTTCTACATACTACCATCTAGTTATGCCAACATTGTTTATCAAAGAGATTATCCTTTTTCCATAGAATACTTTTGGCCTCTTTGTCAAAAATCAGGTGTTCATATATGTGTGGGTTAATGTCAGGGTCTTCAATTCAATTCCCTTGATCAACAAGTCTGTTTTTATGTCAGTACCAGGCTGTTTATATTAGTGTAGCTCTATAGTATATATAGCTTGAAGTCAGTGATGGCGATTCCTTCTAAAATTCTTTTATTGATTAGGCTTGTTTTGGCAATCCTGGGTTTCCTGTTATCCCAAATGAAGTTGAGTATTGCTCTTTCAAGGTCTGTAAAAAATTTTTTGGGATTTTGATGGGTATTTCATTGAATGTGTAGATTGCTTTTGGTAAAAATCACCATTTTTACTATGTTGATCCTGCCTATCCAGGAACATAGGAGATCTTTCCATTTTCTGATATCCTCTTCAATTTCATTCTTCAGTGACTTAAATTTTTGTCAATAAAAGGACTGAAAAAGAAATAAGAGAAATATTACCCTTTATAATAGCTGCAAATAGCATTAAATATCTTGGTGTAACTCTAACCAAAGAAGTAGCAGACCTGTATGACAGAAACTTTAAGTTCCTCTCATTTTCTAAGTCACTGGTCCTAAAAACCTGTATTTCTTTCCTTTGAAACCAAAGCTGTCCATCTACCGATCTAGGACTGAGCAGTCTGTATTTATGTAATGTCTCAAGACTAAATGTAACACAGAGTAAAAGTGAATATTCTTTGGAGAGTGCCACGTGTTATTTACATACAATATATCATATTTCTAATGTAACTGGTAAGAAAATCAACAATTCCCATTTCTGCTTCCCTGGAAAATGATATAGGAAATTATAGAGGAGAGAAGGAAGAGCTTAATTTATTTTTCATTTTAATTCAAATTGGCTTCAATAGGAAAAAAATTACTGAATTACTGGTACTTGGAAGATTGAGGATTTATATAACTCATTTAATGTCTGCAGTAGTTTGGAAGAAATTACCAACATCACCAACAAATTGTGTGTGGTGTGTGTGTGTCTGTGTGTGTGTATGTATGTGTGTGTGTGTGTGTGTGTGTGTATGAGAGAGAGAGGTTATAATCCTACTTTGAAGTAATACAATGTGAACTCAGATTTGTTATATTCTAAATCCTATGCAATTTTATAAATTCCACAGGTTCTTTTAATAGTACAGATTGAAGTACATGATTATTCCAATTTTTATTGGAATTATTCCAATGTAGGGTCTCACATGTCAGGGTTGATGAAATTGATAGAATAGGAAATGATAAATTTTCATAGAATAGTGTGGAAAGATTCCTTACCAAAATTATGAGTGAGATGAAAAAATGAAGTGGAATGGTACCTTTTCCTGACTCATGTTCATCATCTGTTACTTAGACCAATTGTGTATGGGTTGAGTTCTAGGGCTAGTATCCTTGGTTGTTTCTACTTTCTCTCTTAGGCTACTTTCAGAATCTGGTATTGTAGGCAAAATTCTCAGACAGAGACATGTAACTTTAGTCTGTGGCTGTGCTATCTTTGTGAAATTCTGGCTAGTCTGTGAAAAGAAGACTTGAAAGAGTATGGGCTACTTTCATCATATTTTATGTAGGAGTCCCTCAATCCACAAACTGTATTTAAATCTAAACACTTACCTAATGGAAATAAAATGGCTTTGTAAGCGCTGGCAACACAAGCCTATCACAGTGAGAATCTGAAAAGGAGCAGGAAAATCAGAAAGCAGCTGTCTTTATCAGAGACCAGACACAGAGAAAGAGACCAGGTCTGGGAGTTTCCTTCTACATCCCCACTCCAATTAATCTTCACCCCTAGTTTTCCAGTGAAGCTTTCTGGGGGCCTTCTGAAAGGAATAGTTAGTTCCAGACATGGATTTGGATGCTCCTTAGTTCCAGACTCCTCAGCAAGCCTCCTAGCAGGGTAATTAATGGGGACTTCTGCCAAGCACCTGGGAACAACTCCTGTCTTTTAGGCTTGGGTTTCAGAAAACCACTTGTGAGGATGCTCTCCAGGTCTGCTGCCTCTTGGGATTTGTCTCATATCTGTAGAATGGAGGTGGAGAGGGAGAAAAGCTGCCCTGAAACCTTGTAGCCCTGCAAGAACTGGAGAGTAGAGGCAGAGCTGTAAGTCAGCTCAGCTGCTTCACCTCCTCAGTTAATCCATCACTGCCACTGTAGCTGCAGGAAGGCCATCCCCTGAACTGTCTGTCTCGAAGGAAGGATAACCTGCCCTGTGCTGGCTCTTGTTTTCAGTTGAATTATAACACTTACCTTCTCATATAGCCTTTCATCAAGAAGCTTAAGTGTTTTTCTTTCTGTGGGCCTTACTGGCCACGTTTCCCCCATTCATTATCAGCATAGGAGCCTGCCATGCTGAGCCCATATGCAGCACCCCCAGCCCCCAACCCCCAGGGGCCCTTTAGCAGCAACAATTTTATAATTCAGAACAGACTCTCCTCTGAGCCATGGATCATACAAGTACAACTGCCCTTAACAGAACTTATCAAAGTCAGGGATTTTAGAAACAAGATGTGAACTCCCCCAAAAGATGGGGAGCCATAAATACCTCCAACATCTTTGAGTTTACCTGGAGAACTGTATGTCTTAGGAATTTTCTGTGTGACTGGATTTAGAGCAAAGCACAGGCTGTGGCAGTGTTTTGAAGATCATTATTAATATGGCTTACTGCTTTTAGGAGAGAACTGTGGATTATTTAAGGCATGGAATGTATGGGATCCATAGAATCCATTTGATTTAACTCTCACTTGGTTTTAAATTATTTTACACACACACACACACACACACACACACACACACACAGATACACACACACACACACACTTAAGCTTTATTTATTCTTATTTTATGTAACTCTCACTTGGTTTTAAATTATTTTACACATACACACACACACACACACACACTTAAGCTTTATTTATTCTTATTTTATGTGAGTGTATTCCCTATGTGTGTGTCTATCACATGGGTTCAGTGCCTATGGAGGCCAAAAGAGGGCATTAGGCATTGGATCCCCTAATACTAGAGTTACGGGTAATTATTCACTGCCATGTAGGTGCTGAGACATGAACCCAGTCATTTGCAAAAGCAACAGTGTTCTTAACCTCTGAGCCATCTCTCCAGCTCCACATTTTGTTTTAGTGGGCAAATAATTAATTTATCATAAATAATTCATTTATCATAAAGAGATAAATCTATCCATTTAACATCAGATAGGTCACTTACCATTTGTTTGTGAGGAAAGTGTTTAAAAAATCTATTATTGTAAGAATTTTGAAGTGATACTTTTAGTAACTGCTCAGTCTGTAGTATAGCAAACCAATCATTACTCTTATCTGACTGAAACTTTGTATCCAGTCACCTTGTCCCGTCAGCCATCTGCTGCCTTTAGTCCTGTGCTTCTGGCTTCTGGTAACCATCATGCTATTTTCTGCTTCTGTGACTGACATTTTATATTTTACAGAGAAATGAGCTCATGCTGCATTTGTCTTTCTGTTCCTGTCTTATTTCTCATATCACAGCGTCCTTCAGGTTCATCTGTGTTGTTGCAAATAACAGGATTTTTTTTTTTTTACTGTGGTAGTATAAATGAGTCTAGCAATTTTGTAAAACCATATGGTAGTTAGCTCCTCAAAAATAAAGCAGAATTACCACATAACCCAGCAGCCTCATTTATGGCCTCATCATTTAAGCAAGTTAGCATGCTGAATGCATGTCTCTTTTTCAATTATTGTAACAGCCAAGCTCGGAATCAATCTAAGTGAAAATCGAGTGGATGTCAAGATAAAATGTGTTATATGTGAATAATAGAATTCATTCTATAAAGCCTTTAAGAAAAGCACATTCCAGACTCAAATTATTTGTCAAACTATGGACAAATGATTTCAATTCTTAGAGTCTCCATTTCCTCATACACACAATGAAATAATATCTACTTAAAAAGATTGTGGTGAAAATTGAGTGGCACACACTTGCACACACATACACACATATATGTATACAAACGCATATACATACACACACGTAACTATATAAAATGATGAGCATGTTAATTGCTGTACTATACTAGGCTCTTTGTTATGCAAATGTTTATTAGGATGAGTATGTCAAAACAGAATTCAGTTCAGTTGAGCATAATTGTTTGGAAATTGGGTATATGCCTCAGAAATAGAGTTGGATAAAGCTGTTAGATTCTTCAGGTAAATTTTATTTCTTTTAAGAAATGATGTCTTGATTTCCAAGGCTTGTTGTATGAAAATTTTCAAGTGAGAAGACCAGTGGCCAAGCTAGCTTAGTAATTTTTTTATATATAAGTTTTTTTTTTAAACAAACACACCACAGTTCCCCCTCCCTCACTTCCTTCCAGTCACCCACACACACACACCAGCTTCCCCCACCCAGCCCTCCCATCCATTCCTAAGAGAGAGCAAAGACTCCCTAGGTGAGTCAATGCAGTCTGGCATAACCAGTTAAAGTAGAACCAAGTCCCTCCCCTAGTAACAAGGCTGAGCAAGGTGTTCCTCTATAGGGAATGGGCTCTAAGAAGCTCGTTCATGCACTGGAAATAAATTCTGGTCCAGCTGCCAGAGGCTACCCAAACTGCCCATGCCATTGACTGTCATTCACATTCAAAGGCTTTAGTTCAGTCCCATGCAGGTTCCCGAGTTCTCAGTTCAGGGTCATTGAGCTCCTAGTAGCTTGGATTAGCTGTCACTGTGGGTTTCCTCATCATGATCTTGACCCTTGGCTCATCTAATCTCTCCTCCCTCTCTTTGGTTAGACTGGGAGCTGGACCCAGTGCTTAGCTGTGGGTCTCTGCATCTACTTCCAATAGTTGTTTGGTGATTTAAAAGGAAAGCAGTTAGAACTGCTTGGAATAAAGGATGGTACTGGGAATTTTGTTTTGAAAATTTGTTCGAATCACAGAATTCTCACAATCTTAATTTAGCAGTATAGCCCTGAAGCCTAAGAGGAAAAAATCAGAAAAAAATGCAATGCAGATTCTACCTGATTTGGAATAAATATTTTTTCTCTTTTGCTAAATTCTACAGATGCTTCTCAACTTGAAATACCTTCCTTTATTTGCGAAAGTATGCATGCCGGAAAGGAATGTCATAGTGTAACTTGGCAGACCAGGTCATGGAAATCTTCTGTTTAAGCATAATGAATAAAATAGCCAACTGACCTCACCTTTAGCAGGTGCTTTCTAGTCACTGAAAAAAAAAAAAGAAAAAGCTATTCCTAAACCCATAAAATCCACAGGCTACTGTGAGAAGCCGCACTCACTGCCACCATTCCAAGATGGCGTCGACATCCTGTGCTCTAATGTGTAAATAAGTAGACTGCGCAGGTGCAAGGGGAATTTCCACTCCTTGTGCTCTGCCTCTCCCGTGGCGTCACCTCGCCCGATTGAGCTACAGCCAATCTGAGTCTGACACGTCCTAGGCGGGGGGTCAGTTTCCTATATAAGGGACGGGTTTTAGCCGTTTGGGGTCTCCGCCTTGTAAGCTTATGCTCTCCCTCTCAAGATGCATTAAAGCTTTTCTGCAGAAGGATCCTACATGTGCTGCGTCGTTCTTGCTGGCGAGACGGTAGTGCGGAACAGGCTACCAACAGAAAGCCAATTAATAAAATTAACCCATAACGAGTACCTGAAAATAAGACTTAAAATCCTAGTAACATATGGGTTATGGGAATAATAAGGTTGACAGAAAGTGTTCACAAGAGAAGGTGAGAGGCACATGGTGGAACAAAAGTGTTCACTCGTAGCTGCAAGGGAAGGATAGCAGGAAGAAGACTCCAGGACGCCCCATCCTTCTAGGATACATCCTGAATGACCTTATGCCTTTCCACTTCTCTTAAGAACTCCCACCACATCATAATCATGTCGAAATGAGGACCAAGTGTCTAGCACATGGGGCTTTGGGGACTCTCAAGACCCAAATCATAGCAACATTATTGTGTGTCAACTTGACACACAATAGAGTCTTTAGACAGGAAGAAGCTTCAGTTGAGAAAATGCCTCCAGGAAATCCAGCTTTAAGACATTTTCTCAATGTGATCAGTGAGGGAGAGGCTAGCCCATCGAGGGTAGTGCCAACCCTGCGCCTGAATTCTATAATAAAGCAAGGTGAAGAAGCCATGGGAAGCAAGGCAGTTAGCAGCTCCCATCCATGGGCCTCTGCATCAGCTCCTGCCTCCAGGGTTCATCTCTGCCTAAGTTCCTGTCCTGACTTCTATTGCAGGAATTTGATTTGGTATTTTAATGAAAACCAGGAGCCAAATATTGGGGAAAAGCTGAAATATCAGAGAGATAAAAAACAGACCACAGCCACTTCTCACCCAGCCAACTCCTCAGCCTCTCTCCATGTATCCTCAGATGCAATGAATCCATGTCCTCAGCCAAAAAGAGAAGTGCCAAAAGAAGCTGAACCCCTCCCTCCTCTGTCTCCTCCCAGCTAGCTCACTTCCTGGTCCAACTTTCTTAGAGCTAGGATTAAAGGCTTATACCAGCCCAGTCTGTTTCTCTTAGGCCTTGAACTCATAGTGATAGGATTAAAGCCATGGATCACCACACCCTGACCTTTAGGGCTTGGTTCTGTAGGTGACTCTGTTCTCTGATATTCCAGACTATTTTTATTAAATATACAATATATTACTACAGACTTCCTCCAATGGTGGACTAGGATCTGGAAGTGTAAGCCAAATAAACCCTTTCCTCCATAACTTGGTTTTGGTCATGGTGTTTTGTTGCAGCAGTGAAAACCAAACTGAGACAATCTATTTGATACTATGGTCCTCAAAAATATCATCTGGGGTTTTCTTTCTCAGTGTGTGTGTGTGTGTGTGTGTGTGTGTGTGTGTGTGTGTGTATGTGTGTGTGTGTGTGTGTATGTCTGTGTGTGTGTACACATAAAATTAAAGAACAAAACCCCATTGCTTACTGAGTCAGATGGATTATTTGAGCTGATAGGAAACTAACAGAGATGACTTCATCACAGTGGAAGATCATATCTACCCAAAGTAAATGTGGTCTGTAATTGTCTTTCTCAGTATACCCAAATCCCAGGAATTAGAACAGGAAGAAAGTAAGTAAGCTGGGCTCTGTGGCATCTAGCACTTCTGGATGTTTCCCAAGACTAAATGGATAAAGTGTGTTGTACTGGAGTTCTGTATTGAACAGATGTGTAAATATGCAGAGTGGTGAGTTAATACTTAAGGCCTTCAAGTAGATCCACAAATGCTTTGATACAAGGAAGTAGTTCTTTTTAGAGAAACAAGAAGTCAAGAAGTGATGTAAAAGTCAGGTGAAGAAGTATAAGGTTAGAATGTGCTGGTGGTCCTATGAGAAGAAAACAAGGCACTGCTTTTAGATTGTATTAAGTGAGGTCAGAGAGCATTTCCTGCACTCTGGACAATTTGCTGAAATAGACCAGTAGAGAACCACAGAGACAGCTAGTCACAGAGGGATCACTGGAGAACTGAAGACATCAGGAAATTGTGTAATGGACAAATAGCCGTAGGCTCAGCATAGACATTATAAATGTTAAAAATTTAAGGGGAGACTATCAGAGGGAGAGTCCCACATTCTTCCTGGTTTAACCTATAGAGGTTCTACCAGGTCCAAGCAGCAAATATAAAGAAAAAGTTCTCATAGGAGAAGAGGTGGAGAAGCAAAGTTTGAAAAATGTTAGAGCTTTCTGTTCTTGATAAAAAGTTTATTTATGGTAATCCGATTGGCTAAAACAGTACCTCCTAGGGCTTTATCAAAGTCTAACTTACCAAGGGGAAAGAAAATCCATAGCTCTAGCATCTTCTAGCCATCCTGTACCCTTGAAGTCCACAGTCCAAGGCCATGGGCCCATGGAGAAGCTGTGACATAATCACTAACCTACGGAAAATTGCCTAACCCTCATATCAAAGGCCTATTTAGCATAGATTCTTTTGCATGATACTCAAGTCTATTTCTCAATTAAAAAATTTTGGAAGCAAATCTGTGAATAGCAAATGGCAAAAGACAGTGTGAAAGTACGAAGCAAAGGTAACAGTCAGATTCAAGTATTCCAAGAATTTTCAAATCATTGGATAAGAAAGGAAACAATTATTATGATTAGTGTGTTAAGGGGTTTAATACAAAAAGTACACATCATGTATCAAGAGATATGTGAATAGAAAAGTAATACATCAAAGAAGGAATGAAGCAGTATCAGAGTTGAAAGGCACCAGGACAGAAGTGAAGATTGCCACTGATGAGCTCTGTAGACTGAGAAAAGTTGAGAAACCTTCGAGTTTGAAAACACTAAACGAGAAACTCCTGGAGATGAAAATTAGAGAGCAATGTGACCAAGAAAATACTATGTTCAAGAACTATGGGACAACACAAAAGTATAAAATATTCAGAGCAGAAGTACCCAAAGAGAAAAAAGAGATTAAAAACTATCTTTAAAGATTTTTCCTAACTCACTGTCAGACACCAAATGAACAAGAGATGCTCAAAGAACACAAAGATAATGCTGAAAAAAAAGAGTAAAATTCTTGAAATCTCACTGGCCTAGAAATTTTTACTTTATGTAATTACCCCTCTCAATTGAAAGAATATTGAACATTTTCTTACACAAGCAACAATTGGGTGACTGTTTTTACTAGGCTTGGCCTACAGAAGATGTTAAAATTGGTTTTTCAAAAAAGAAAGATTATACAGATCACCACCTCAGGCCTGAAAAAAGGAAGGATTGGGAAGTAAACGAGTGAAGTTAAAATGAAAGCAAAGCTTTCCCTTTACCTTTTACTTTATATTGGTGCTGGGAATTGAACTGTTGCCGCATGAATGACCATGAATGAGAAGCAAACGCTCTACTGTAAACCTCTAGCCCTGTTTCTCTTCTCTTTTATTGATCTAACAGTACATTGATTGACAACAATAGTAGTTCCAATGGATTCAACTACAGCTGGTAGAGTCCATGAATGCCCACATATATACTTAGGAAATGACCAGCAGTTATAATGTAAGACAGGGAGGATTAGAAATGGGCTTTGTTACAATATACCTGTGCTACTCCCTAGGAAGTTAAATGTTATTTGCATGAAAATGTAGAAGTGCCTATAAAACCATATTTTAGACTCCAGGCAACCAGGAAAATAAAGTTCAGACCAACTAAAGTCAAGAACCAGGCAAGAATATTCCTCTTTACTGTTACTTTTCTAAGTTATATTCAAAGTCCTCATTATTACAGTAAGATAAGGAAATAAAATAAAAGATATACAGTTTTGCTGCCCATATATTCTCAAGTGTACAGCCTTCCAGTGGAGCATGGGTAACTTACCAGGGGCTACGCTGTTGAAGAAGGCTGTGTCTCCCTCTCCCAGGAGCTATCTATTAGCTGCCAATAGCTCATTGACTAGGGATAAAATTAGATAAAAATAAGAACACAAATGGAGGTGAGCAGGGGGAAGAAAGTGAATATGATCAAAACATAGTATATAAAATTCTTAAAGAATTAACAAAATAATTTTTAAAAGGTTTCATATATATCACCTTATAACTGTGGCCTATATATCTGGTATGAAAAAGACTTTGGTAGAACATGATAAAAGAAAACAAAATTTAAATATATAAATCTATAACGAGTTTCTGAAAAATTCTTCTAAGCTTTAAAAATACCAACTTATATGCAGAGAGTATATTTTCCTCCCATCCAAAATAAGTCCTCTCTTTGCACCAGTATTCTCTATTATGCAGATAATGCTATTACAAAGCACCTTATGTTTCTTTTCTTTTGGATGGGAACTATACGAAATAGAATTTATCAGCATGTGTGTGTTTGTAAAGAACAAGTCTTTACTAGTACAATAATGTTGTCTTTGAGTGAATCCATGTGTCTTATCCATTCCATCATGCCTTCACACAGCACTGTCAATAACAGAGAAGAGCTGTGTTTGAAGACAGCAGAACTTGAGATTTATGACTGCCTAAACCTGCCAGAGCCCAGATCGCATGACCAAAAAAGTCCCAGATGGTGCAAAATGAGTGACAAGTGTTTGCTTTGTTGGGCTTCGGCCTTGCTTTGGCTCAGTCTTTCCTTGCTGTTCCCCATCCTTCCCTTTTAGAAGTATAATATTTAGAATCAAAATGTTTAATTTCTTCTGTTGTATAGTCAAAGTATGTACTTTGCTTTTGAATTTTTACAAGTGCTCACAGTAAGAAAATTTTCTTGAATTTCAGAAAAAATGGAATTGAATTTTAAAAATGTCAAATTTATTTAAACTTTAGAGTTTCTTATTAATTAATTAAAAATTTTACTGTGAGCTATCCATGAACCTTTGAGGACCAGTGACTGAATAGAATGGCTTTAAAATGCCTTTTTGATGTAGGCACTTAGTTTTATGTTGGCTATTAGAAGTTCTTCTATTGTATCCACAAGAAGCCAGGAATAGATCTACCTCAAGATCCAGGTATACTACTCCAGGAGGCTGGGAATAGACCTACATCAAGTGAAGCATAAATCTAATTAGTATTATCAATAAAGACCAGGAGACAGATATCAAAGTAATAACCTGAAAGATCAGAGAAGCACAGGAGAAGACATCAGTGACTTCTTACCACTCGGGCTCCTCCAAGCCCCACCTTATCACTTTCTGTCTGCACCTCCCAAGTGCTGGAATTAAGGTGTGAGCCACCATGACCCAGCTTCTCTGGTTAACTAGTGGCTGGCTCTGACTTCTGATCTCCAGGCCAGCTTTGTTTGTCAGAACAGAAGCAAAATATCAAACAATACTCAAGATCCAGGTATATTACTGCAGGAGGATGGGAGTAAATCTGATTCAAGATGCAACTCTTCTACTCTTGGGTATATACCCAGGGATTCTACATCCTACCACAGAGATGCTTGCTCATTCATGCTCATTCATAATAACCAGAAATTGGAAAGAACATAAATGTCCATGAATGGATAATGAAAATGTAGTGCATTTACACAGCTTTAAAAAAACCAAAACTATGAAACTCATAGGTAATTGGATGGAGCTAGGAAAATTTATCCCAAGTGAGGCATGCTAGACCCCCAAAGATGTTTTCTTTTATATGTGGATGTTTAGTAGGCACAATATAATTCATATAACCATATATATGAGGTATATATAGGGAGAATTGGGAACAGTGCTGTAAAATAGGGAAGGGACTGGAAGAGGGAGGTGGGGGAGAATGCCAATAGAAATAATTAACACTGAGGGTCGTTTGAGGTTTTATGGAAGCCTACTATTGTAGAAACTTCTTAAAACTCTGTGTGTGTGTGTGTGTGTGTGTGTGTGTGTGTGTATGTGTGTGTGTGTATGAAGCTACCAAATAATAGGGAAGCTAATATCCCAACTAGACATCTTGTTAAAATTTTTTTAATTTATTTTATATACCAACTACAGTTTTCTCTCCTTTCTCTCCTCCCATTCCCTCCCCACCTCCTTTCTGCCCATCCATCTACTCCTCAGGAAGGGGAAGGCTTCTCATAGGAACCAACAAAGAATGGCATATCAGGTTGAGACAGGGCCAAGCTCCTCTCCCAGCATCAAGGCTGAATAAAGCATCCTACCATAGGAAATAGGTTCCAAAAAGCCAGCTCATGTGCCAGGGACAAATTCTGGTCCCACTTCTAGGGACCTCACAAACAGTCCAAGCTATGAACTGTCATTCACATGTAGTGGGCCTAGGTTGGTCCCATGCAGGCCCTCTAGCTGTCCATCCAGGGTCTGTGAGCATCCAGGAGCTTGGGTCACCTTTCTGTGTGAGTTTGTCTGCCATGGTCTTGACCCCCATTGATCACCTTCAGCAATGTGACAGAATACAAAATTAACTAAAAAAATCAGCAGCTCTTCTATATACAAATAGAAATCAGAGCAATGACACCTATTACAATAGTCACACATAATATAAAGTATCTTGGGGTAGCTCTAAACAAACAAGTGAAAGACCCATATGACAAGGACTGTTAAATCTTTGAAGAAAATTGAAGAAGATATCAGAAAATGGAAAGATCTCTCATGCTCTTAAGTAGGTAGGATCAAAATAGTAAATGTTAATCTTCATGCTATTAGAAGAAGAGAAGAAGAGAAGAAGAGAAAGATAACCACCAACCCTTTGATCTACAACAGTGACCTGCCTGGGTGAGGTGCTGGTACAATAGAGCCACAAATAGAGCAAGTATCTGAATCTACTCCCCGAGATGAAAGCCAAGCCTGACACTTCTCAGGTAGCCATGGGCCAAGAAAAGAACCAAATACTACTGTTATGCTAAGGGGGTATAGCAATAAATGACTCCTAATGACAGTCTGCTATACCCTTAAGTCAGTGCCCTGCTCAGCCATCATTATAGCACTTTTCTTTTGTGGTAGATGGGAACCAACAGAGACCTGCAGTGAACAATGTGCAGAGAGTGTGAGACTGTGGAACTCAGTCCTAAATTGGATGCTATACTCAAACTTCTCCGCTCAGGGTTCAGAGAGCTATGTGGAAGATGAGACAGAAAGACTGTAAGAGCCAGAAGGCATGGATGACACTGAAGAAAGTATTTACTTGACACACCAGGGCTGATGCACTTCTGAACTCAAAGAGACTGTGATTACCTCCAATTGACATCTGCTTGCAAAGGGAAAATTGATTTTCTCTAGTGGAGTATCATTGGGTACATTAACCACACCTTAAGGGTGGGCCACATGCTATATACAAAATGGACTTAGTGGTATTTTTGTAGATTTTGTGTTCTATATTGCTTTGTTTGGACATATATTATGGTTTCTGATGTGTGCATATGTGTGTTTCTTGTGTTTTTTTCTTCTCATTTCTTAATTGTATGCTTGTCTTTGTTGTAAAACAACAAGAAGAGAAGAGAGAGAAAGGGTACGGAGTTGGGTGGGTAGGGAGGTGGACAGGGACCTGAGAGGTATTGGGGTAAGGAAAACTGTGATCCAAATATTTTTTAACAAAATGTACATATTAAAAAAGGAAGGAGACAAAATGTGGTTTTTTTGAACTGTCAAATAGACAGGATGTGGACTTGTGATGATTCATATCAGCTTGATGGTACTAGAAGCACTTAAGAGACTTTCCTTTCTAGATCTGACTGGGACAATATTCCTAGAGAGGCTTAACCCATGGTGAATGTGAGTGGAATCATCACATGGATGATGAATAAATAAATAAGAAAATAAATAAATGGGGAAAAAGAATATACCCGTCTTACTGTTTATGTATAATTCCCAACTGCATATTCCCTCTATTCCTTCCCTGTCATGTCTGTACTTTATCAAACTGTGAGTTGAAAATAAAGCATTTTTACAAGAAGTATAGATAATATACCCTCTTAATAGCTATAAAATGATATGCCATGATTTTTAGTTAAATTTCCTTAAAGTTAAAAATATGCCTGTTGGCCATTTATATGTCTTGGTTTTCAGAATATGTGTTACACTTGTTTACTTACTTTTCAGTTATATAATTTATCTTTTTCAGTGGTGAGTTGTAGGTGCCTCTCATGTATTTTATATATTAATCCTTTATCAGGCCTGTAGTTTAAAAACATCTTCTCCCATTAAGTAGCTACCTTTTCATTTTTGTAATTTCCTTCTTAGTGTGATGTAATTTGACTTTTGTATTTTGCCTTTGTTACCCATGTTTTTGTTGTAATATAAAAATGCCATTACCAAGGCTAATATACAGAGATTTCTTCCATACATTTTCTTCTGATTTTATGTTTTCAGATCTTATATTTAAGACTTCTGTCATTTTTGAGGTGATTTCTGTATATAACACAATGTTAAGAGTCTTACACAGATTATATAATAGTAAATTTTACGCGTCAGCTTTCTTAGGATAAAAGACATACAGACTACTGGAAATGCAATCCTTTAGAAAGCGTTTTAGGAGTGATTAACATTATAATAAAAAGTGTTGTGGTGGAAATGTTCTCTGTATGCTGTAAATAAAGAACTGGTTTGGCCTATGTAGAGCACCATAGAAGTGGGTGGAGAATCAGAGGACAGGCAGGTAGCAGAAGGGTGGAGTTAGTCAGTCTCCATCCGACCCCCCAAGGAGGAACATGTAAGAGATACAGGTGAGCCATGGGCTGGGACACATGGCAGGTAGATTAGTAGAAATGGGTTGATTTAAGATGAAAGAGCTAGCTAGTGATGTGCTTAAGACATGGGCCAAACAGTATAAAGTTAATATAAGCTTGTGATTCATTTCTTTGGGGGACAAAAGCCGCACGGGCCAGGTCTGAAACCTCCAGGCCCTAAAGGGTCCTGGAAACCTTCTACAACAGATGGCGTCCCAACGAACATCTGCATAAAGCCTGAGAAAGTTTAAAAAGCTTAAAGAGCATTCTAGATCACTGAAACAGAGCCAAAAGTGACTTTCTGAATTGTGTATTTGATCTGATTATGGTACAGAGACAGCACGGTGTTCAGGCGGGAATTTAAAAATGGTGCATTTGCGGCACACAGCTTAAATTCATACATTTCACGGATGGCTTGACATAAGTGTGCTTGATTTAAGGTTTCTGCTTATACTGAACAGAAAGGAAACAGATTCAAAAACAGATTTTCTGGTAGCAGCATTTCCTGAGTCTGCTCTGTTTGCTGGCAGCAAGAGAGATGCAGTGGGCACCTCCGCCATATTGAAAAGCCGCCAAAAAGGGCGGAGTCAGCAATTAAAGTGATAATGACATTTTAAAAGCTCTTTGGATTGAAAAATGATTAAGAATTCTCAATAAAACAGATTTAGACTCACAAAACCTCTAAAGGGGGTACAATGTATGTAAAATATGCATAGGCTTCAGAGAGAGAAAAAAAAAGGGTAAAGAAAGCCTTTTAAGAAAGAGAAATAGGAAATAAAGATAAAAAGGCCACATGAAGATGACAGATAAACAGAGAATCTGGATTATGTTTATTGTGTTTTCTTTTAATTTTTTAACTTTTAATGAGCTAACGGCAGAAAGATGGTTGATTGTTAAGGCTGTTAAATTGGACAAACATATATATTTTAAAGATATCTTGACTTTAAGATCTGTTTATAAGAATATCTTGCTTGGGGAAAGAGTTTCTGTTTTTGTCTCCACAGAAGACCAAAACCTGTGGATTGGTTCTAGGCAAATGTGGTTCCATTTGCCAAGGCCACCTGAAAATTCTCAGCTTCTAAGATACCAGTTGAGGAGATCTAGCCTCAAGACCCCCTGAGATCGTCAACGTCCCTTGTCAGCAGGAAGTAGTAAAAGAAAGAAAGCTACATCCAATTTCGCCAAAATATTACTTATTAATGTTTGTTTTCATTACAAATTGTTAATGGTCATAGTCAATCTCTTTAAAAAAAAGAAAAGAAAAGGGGGGAAGGATATGATATAGGAATGATTAGAAAAGATTAGTGGATTTTGATTTATTGATATAAACTTAAGGTCAATTTTGTTATGCTGTACATATTTTTCTATTCTTGATTAAGGTATGATGCTGATGTAACTCATATAAAATTGTAATGTATAATTGAGAAATGCAGATTAATAGTCATCTGTGATAACCAAATTTATAGTCATGTTAGTTAGGTTTTTGTAGGTATGCAAAGTTACATTTCAATTAGATAGGTAGTCTTCAAACACTTCAAAGACATGCAGAATATGGCATTTAAATTATTTTAAGAAATTAGACTTTTCTGGACAGTGAAACAGGTCTGCTCCTGGCAGCACCAATGTATTTCAGGAAAATGATGGCCATTGAAGAAACTTCATGTGGAATTTACTTTGTGGCAACAGTTAGCCACTGGACAAGAAACTGTTCTGGTATTGACTGCTTGATAGTATGCTGTATAAACTGGACATGCAGGTTCCATAGGAAAGTGATTTCTGAACTTTGGTAGAACAAGCCAAGATGGTCCTTCAGGTTTCTGATTTGCAGAAAAAATTGCCAGGCATCCTTCTGGACACAAGGAGAAGCGACTGATGGACTGTGCCAGATTTCCTGCATCACTGAAAGGCATGCCAGAGACTTTGGGCCATAATGGCTGAAGATGGTACCCCAATGTTACAAAGAAACTTTGGGTGACTGTCCAGGCAGACAGGTGTCATCTCTGTCATTTTCTAGATTTTGGAAGTTGCTTCCACTTCCTATTTATCTGCATAATAATATATCCTTCTGTGGTCGTTGATGTGGTTGAACATTTAATAATTATAGGTATAGTTCTTTTTGGTTTAAAAGGTATATTAGATATGAAACTTTAGACTCACAATGATAAGGTAGATAATAGAATATTCTCTTTAATTTTGTGAATACAAATAGACTAGATATTGTGAGTATAATTCCTGCTTGAGAGCTGTTCTGTATGTAATTTTGCTATATGGAAATTGAAACCTTCCTTTTTAATTAGACAGAAAAGAGGAAATGTGGTGGAAATGCTCCCTTGTATGCTGTAAATAAAGAACTGGTTTGGCCTATGTAGAGCACCATAGAAGTGGGTGGAGAATCAGAGGACAGGCAGGTAGCAGAAGGGTGGAGTTAGTCAGTCTCCATCCGACCCCCCAAGGAGGAACATGTAAGAGATACAGGTGAGCCATGGGCTGGGACACATAGCGGGTAGATTAGTAGAAATGGGTTGATTTAAGATGAAAGAGCTAGCTAGTGATGTGCTTAAGACATGGGCCAAACAGTATATAGTTAATATAAGCTTGTGATTCATTTCTTTGAGGGACAAAAGCCACCGGGGCCAGGTACAAACCCCGGGCCCAAACGGGCCTGGGAAAACTTACTACAACAAAGTGTAATAAGAGATTTCTGGTCTGGCCTAGTCCCAAGGTCCGGACCTGCCTGCCACTGCTTAGGCCCCCCAAAATCACTCAGACACTTATATTAATTACATTCTGCTTGACTTGTGGCTCAGGCACATTGCTAGATAGCTCCTGCATCTTAATTCAACCCGTTTCCATTAATCTTTCTTGCCACATGGCCTATGGCTTATCCCTATGTTGCTTTTACATGTTGATTCTTGGGTGGCTGGATGAGGTCCCCTTTGTCTCTGCTCTCCTTCCCTTATTTATGCTCTAATTTTCCCACCTACTTCTAAGATGCCTTTCATAGGCCAAGACAGTTCTTTAATTAATGAATGATATTCACAACCTTCAGAAAGACATCCCACATCAAAAAAGTGGTTTTAAAAAATTTATTTTCTTCAACGTGGGCAAGAGTCTTTCTAAGATAAAAGCAGAACAACAGATAGAGAATAACTAGAGAATCATTGTAAGTCATCATTTGAATCCATTAGGAAGTGTCTAGAAAGTCATAAGAAATATCAAGTGTTCCTAAGAGCATCCTAACACTGACATTGTAGGATTTATATGAAGAGTCCTGAGTTAATACACTCTCAGTTTATTACTTCCCCAAGATGCCAACATTTTGTTCTCTCCTGGTTTCTGTTTGGGGTGCAATGCCCTGGGAGTGATAACTTCCTTAGAGAGGCTTGCTGTCCTGGGGGTTGGGGAGGTTGCTCTTCTGGAGCCAACCAGATCTGTGTGTGTGCACATGTCATCTGAACTTTCTTCCTGATCATGGGGTCTTTGATTCGCTTTCTCTACAAATTTCAGTTTCTTCCTCTGTAAAGTGGTCTTGGGAACTTCTCCCTCAAACAGTAGCAACAAAGGGAATGTTTCCAAAAGATTCATAATGATGTATAATATCTATAAAACACCCTGCAAATTTTGATCCTTTCTTTTTCTAGACTCCTGATGCTTTGGTCTTCATGTAGCTTCAGTATAAATCTCCACTCTAAAACTTCTTGTGCACACACTATGTAAGAGATTTGAAGGATACAGCAGTAGATAAAATAGGGGACTGATTCAAAAGCCTAGTAGTTCTGTGTGAACAATGAATTCTGCTTCAATGTGCTCCTCAGAGGAGAATCAGTAGTGAAAGAAAGGCTCCCTGTCTTCTTTTGATTCTACTCTTGTCCCAGCTAATCCTGTTCCCTCCTGTTCTTTTCTCTTTCCCTGCCCCCCAACTCGAAAGGCACAAGGGGCCTCCAGGAAGTTCCAGTGTCTTTCAGCCTTTCTCCTGACACTTCAAGTCTAAAGTATAGGAGTAGTACACAGGGAGCCATAAAAGTGCTCTCTTGCTGCAGGCTTCAGGGTTTTTCCAATGACATCATAAGACATCTGGATTTGAAGACAGCAGCCACATCCAGAACACACACACACACACACACACACACACACACACACACACACACACCACACTACACTACACTCACCCAGCAGCCTGGCCCCTCTAGCCTGCCCTCCAGGATCAGCAGTATTATAACCATCCTACAAAGCTGTCATTTAAGTACCCTAAGCTAAGGAGGGTGCCTTTTTCTCTGCAGTATGCCCTGTAGTAGATACAATGAATACTCAGCATGGAAGCCCTGGAGGACAAGGTGAGAAGTGAAATTTGGAGCTTTTTGTAAAATTATCACATGGTCTCCTGCTGGGAGGCAGAAGTCATTTCCCAACAGGAAGCTGGCTTTAACCCTTACCGCATAAAGGGTTTAGAATGGGTATAAGCACGTGCATTTAAAGCTGAAATGTTTTAGGAAATTGTTTACAAGGACTTTTAAAAGTGAAGAAAAGGAAGTATTTCCAAAGAGCACAGAACAGGGGCTAATTAAAGGAAGGGATTAGAAGTGTCTGTTAGAGAAAAAAAAGACTGGTTTCTGTTCATTCTCTCTTGAACACTCTCAAAGCCAGCTAATATAAGTCATATCCATTTGGCTGATTCTCTTCTGTAATCATGGTTTTTTTTGTTTTTTTGTAATATAGACGAGGCATGCGCCTATCCTTAGAATTAGCTGATTTACGGTTCATCTACTTCTTTACTGATGGAACCCATATTCTAAATCTCTTGTTTCTCTCATTTGAACAATATAAACATCTTTCAAACTGCTCTCTAGGTTTCCATTTCAGTCTATCACCTGCCCAGAGGTGAGAAGGAAAAGTGACTCTTGTAGTTTGCTTGTATTGTGTTGTTTTCAAATGTCTGGCTGCTGCATATGTGGTTCCACATAGGACACTTGGCTAACATGCAAGATCCTCAGTAAATTGAAGGAAGAAGAAAGAAAGAAGAAAAGAAATCCAGAGATCTAAACCAGAATACACTGCTTGCTCTGTATTCATGAAGATTTGTTCCAGGAACATTGATGAATACCCAAGTCCATATATGCTCAAGTCCCTTACAGATGAATGGCTTAGTGTTTGTGTGTAATCTATACATATTCTCTTTTTATACTATAATAACACCTGATGCTATATAAATTCTGTGTAAATAGATGTTAGACTATCATTTAGGGATTGAGGTCAAGAAACCAAAAGTACCTGTACCTGTTCTTAAAGATGCAATCACAATCTTTCAAATATTTTCATTTGTGGTTGGAACAATTCAGAGACACAGAACCCTGTGGGTATGGGACTGCAGACTGACAATGTGGGGTGTGAGGAAGAGCTTCAGGATTCAGCACTGTATTAGCTTTTCTCCCTATCACTGCACAATATATCAGACTAAAGCCACATAAGAAGGAGGGTCTTCTATTTGCTCACAATTTTAGAATACATGGTAGAGAAGACATGGAGACAGGCTCATAGAGCAGCTGGTCATGTTCCATCTGCAGTCAGGAAGCCGACAGAGGTGAAGGCTGGTACTTACTTCACTTACTGCTTTCAGGCTGGAACCCAAATTCACAGGATGGTGTCACTTACAGTTAGGGTAGGTCTCTCCAATTTACTCAGTCTAGAAACTCTTTCACAGACCTAGACTTCCAGAAGATACCAGATTAGGTCCCAGCACCTCCATGACTATTCACAATAATCTGTAACTCTAATTCTAGGGGATCTGATGCCCTTTTTGGCCTCCACAGGCACCAGGTATGCATGTGCACACAGACATACATTGTTTCTGAGATTTAAATTGTTTTTGGGGATGCACAATTTGTTCCCCGGTAGAGTCAGAGTGTAATTGTAGTACTGAGGATACACTTGACATCATCCTGCCAGCTCAGCACTTTTGGTTTTGCATCCATTGACCACAATGGTTTTTGAACCAGAGAAATAACGAGCTCCCAAGAGATGTGTGGAGAGACAGGGGAGGAAGGATCCAGCTAGCATCTAGTTTCTCCAAGTCAGAGACATTGCTAACATCAAATAAGCCACAATACAGTCCCTTACCAAAACAATCTCCTCATTCTATATGTTCTGTAGAGTTGATAACCTTGCTCCAAAGTGACCAGGATTTCTAGTTACTTAATTTCATTGTGATGACAGAGTACTAGCTTTACTCTAAGATGTGCTCTGGGCTAAGGTGGAGGTTTTAACATTACCTCTCTTATGACATGTCAACTATGACATAATTGTTCCTTCAGCACTCTTCTAGGCATGGTAACCTTAAGCATCAAATTGTTAAGCATATGAGTTCTTTTGTACTTTCTAGAAAGAGTCTGAAGAATAAATTTTAGAAACATTATACTTAATATTCAGAATAAATCTTCACATCCACTCTAAATGGGAAATCTTTTATCACCTGCATGAAGATATTGAGTCTTGAGGTAATTGAGTGGCTTGTTCAATCCCAAGTGATGGAGTCTGATTTCAATCCAAGTTCATTCTTAGGAGCCTTACCCTAAGTCTCCATATGGTGTTCTATCTTATAGATTTAAAAAAAAGCCAGAGCTAGGCTCTGGAGAATAACTAACTCACTGATTCTGTTCTGAGATATTAGAAGCAGCCAAGTGTTTCTGTCCACAGTACAAAGAACTCTGGGAATAATAGGTAAGCCAATAAGTTCTCCAGGAAATCAAGATTGTTATTATCTGGTTTAAAAAACAACACTGGTTTTGTTGTTTGTTTAAAGGAACCCAAAGAAGACCTGCAAAACTTTCAGGTTTGAGAAGTGTTGTTTGGAAGCCAGCTACATACTTCTAGGGTATCACTTAGAGACAAGAGTCTCACTGTAGTGTATGTAGTACCGTATTGCCTCAGTCTACCCAGGCAGCTAGTTTTATTGGCTCTGCTTAACTCTTGGAATTCCTTTTCTCTTTTAATTTCAGAGGACTCGATGTCTCTCTAGAGACATTAATGATACTGGCTATGTTGTATTAGAAATTTGCATCTCTGAATCAATAAAAGGAATTACCTTAGACCAATTCTCTGACATGGAAATTAGGGACATGGGCCTCTGTATAATGGAGGTTGCACAATGTGGAATGGTTAGTTCAAGAGGAAGCCTGTCAATACTTCAGTAATGTATGAGTAAGTGGGATGCCTACACTGTGGCTGAAAAATGTTCTTTGAAGAAAAAAAAAAAAAAACTTCCTAGCCACCTGTGCCAAAAGGGTTATTTGCATCTCCAACTGCACACACACACACACATACATGCACACACACACACACACACACACACACACACACACAATACAGGGAAGAGAAGTCAGAGAGTAGTTTTGTAAAGTTGCCTCTCTTCTTTCCTCTTTAGGTGAAACCTGGGGATGAAAACTGAGGTTGTCAGCCATGTGTGGGTCACTAAGGTGTCTCACCACACCACCCTCCATGTGTCCTTCTAGCCTATGGTGGATGCAAACTTAGTGAACCTCAGGAGTCACATTCTTCATTTCCTCTTGAATGAGGTGGAATTTGTGACCTGCCTTATTCATTAGATGATAACAGTGATGGGAAAACCATTTCTCCAAGCCCCCTAGGTTTGTAATAAGATGTAATGCATCTTACCAGATTTGAGAGCCTTGAAGATGTAAATACTCATGTTAAGGGTGTTCTCAGACACATCTTTGTACCTAGGAATAGCAAATGTCTCACTCAAGTACCTAGCAGCAAACCCTAGTGACAGAATGTCAAGGCCAGTTCAGGAAATCTGGGACATCATGAAAAGACCTAATTTGAGAATAATAGGAATAGAAGAAGGAGAAGAATACCAGCTCAAAGGCACAGATAATGTTTTCAATAAAATCATAGAAGAAAACTTTCCTAACCTGAAGAAGGAAATGCCTATTAAGATACAAGAAGCTTACAGAACACCAAATAGATATGATCCCCAAAAAAAGTCAGCGCGCCACACTATAATCAAGACACAAAACATACAAAGAAAAAATTATAAGAGCTGCAAAAGAAAAGGGCCACCTCACATATAAAGGCAGACCCATCAGAATAACACCTGACTATTCAATGGAAATGATGAAAGCTAGAAGGGCTTGGTCAGAAGTTATACAGATGCTAAAACAGCATGGCTGCCAAACTAGAATACTATACCCTGCAAAATTATCAATCACCATAGATGGAGTAAACAAGGTATTTCAGGACAAAGTCAGACTGAAAGAAT